>PISW01000222.1:591766-730743 GCA_004023785.1 Mungos mungo | reverse complement strand
ATATAGATTTGTCAAAATCTGTAATTAATCTGTGCTTAAAATTTAAAGTGTTATTGAGGTTATACCTAAGAAGAGGTCATATTTTTTCACTGTTTTAAGCTATAATTATTAACAATAATTGAATCTAGTTTTAATTTATTCAATGCCTTTTCAATGATTATATATTCTTAGTGCATATTTCAAGTTGATATATATGACCTAGTAGATTTCAAATCTGCCATAAGTTATATAAAATATATTAATTGGACTACAATAGTGTAAAAAGTAGAAAAAAAGATTGTTTTTCCTAAAAATATTAATTTGAAGAAGCTTAAAAAAGACATAATTGGTGGAAAACTAATGTTAATTAAAAAGTGACAAATTAATAGAGATTTTTAAATGATTTCTGAAGCGAATTTCCTGAGATTCAATTTTCTATAAACTGATGTTGTTGCCAAAGCTCATCAGGTCTATGGACATTCTGGTGGCAGCTGTCCTAACACACACACACACACACACACACACACACACACACACACACACGTCTATCTTCAAGCTTTATTCTTTTATATATATACAATTTACTGTCAAGTTAGCTAACATACATTGTATACAGTGTGTTCTTGGTTTCAAGGGCAGATTCTCATGATTCATCACTTACATACAACACCCAGTGCTCATCTCAGCAAGTGCCCTCCCCAATGCCCATCACCCATTTTCTCCTCTCCCCCTCCCCACCATCAACCCTCAGTTTGTTCTCTATCTTTAAGAGGCTCTTAAGCATTTGCCTCTCTGTTTGAAACTATTTTCCCCTCCCCTTCCCCATGGTCTTTTGTTAAGTTTCTCTAGTTTGACATATTAGTGAAAACATAGGATATCTGTCTTTCTCTGACTGACTTATTTCACTTAGTGTGTGTGTATATATATATATACACACATACACACACACACACACACACACACACACATATATATATATATTTCCATGATTTGGCTATTGTTGAAAGCACTGCTATAAACATCGTGGCACAAGAGACCCTATGAATCAGCACCCCCGTCACATCTCTGGATAAATTCCTAGTAGTGTTATTTGGTGGGTCATAGGGTAATTCTATTTTTAATTTTTTCAGGACCCTCCACATTGTTTTCCAGAGTAGCTGCACCAGTTTGCATTCCCAGCAACAGTGCAAGAGGGTCCCCATTTATCTACATCCTTGCCAAAATCTGCTGCTCCTCAGTTGTTAATTTTAGTCATTCTGACCAATGTGAGGGGTTATCTCATTGTGATTTTGTCGTATTTCCCTGATGATGAGTGATGTTAAGCATATTTTCACGTGTGTGTTGGCTATCTGGATGTCTTCTTTGGAAAAGTGTTTGTTCATGTCTTCTGCCCATTTCTTCACTGAATTATTTGTTCTTTGTGTTTTGAGTTGGTAAGTTCTTTATAGATTTTGGATACTAATCCTTTATCTGATATGTCATTTGCAAATAAATTATCCCATTCTGTCAGTTGCCTTTTAGCTTTATTGATTGTTTCCTTTGCAGTGCAAGCTTTTTATCTTGATGAGGTTCCAAAAATTCTTTTTTGCTTTTATTTCCCTTACCTTTGAAGACATGTTTAGTAAGAAGTTGCTATGACTGAGATCAACGAGGTTGTTGCCTGTTTTCTCTTCTAGGGTTAAAAAATTATTCATCATGATCAAGTAGGATTCATTCATGGACTGCAAGCCTAGTTCAAAACTTGCAAATCAATCAATGCAGTATAGCACATTAATAGAATAAAGGATAAGAACCATATGATTCTGTCAATAGATACAGAAAAAGCATTTGGCAAAATACTGCACTCTTCCTTTATAAAAACTCTCAACAAAGTCAAGATAATAGTAACATCATAAAAGCCCATACCTAATGTCATCCTCAATAGGGAAAAACTGAGAGTTTTCCCCCTGAGATCAGGAACAAGACAGGAATGTCCACCCTCACTACTATTGTTTAACATAGTGTTGTAAGTCCTAGCCTCAGCAATCAGACAACAAAATAAAATCAAAGGCATCCAAATTGGCAAAGAAGTCAAACTGTCATTTTTTTGCAGATGGCATGATACTCTACATGGAAAATCTGACAGACTCCACCAAAAAGCTGCTAGAACTGATACACGAATCAGCAAATTTGCAGGATACAAAATCAATGTACAGAAATCAGTTGCATTTCTATACACCAATAATGAAGCAAGAGAAAGAACATCAAAATATCGATGTCATTTACAATTGCAGCAAATGACATAAAATACCTAGGAATAAACCTAATCAAAGATGTAAAAAGGTGTGTATGCTGAAAACTATAGAAAACTTATGAAAGAAATTGAAGAAGACACAAAGTAATGGGAAAACATTCCATGCTCATGAATTGGAAGAATATTAAAATGTCAATACTACCAAGGCAATCTATACATTCAATGCAATCTCAATCAAAATCGCACCGGCATTCTTCTCAAAGCTAGAACAAACAACCCTAAAATGTATATGATATCAAAAAAGACCATGATTAGCCAAGGTAATGTTGAAAAAGAAAACCAAAGTGGGAAGCATCACAATACCAGACTATAGCCCCCACTACAAAACTGTAATTATTAAGACAGTATGGTATTGGCACAAAAACAGACACTGAGACCAATGGAACAGAGAACCCAGAATTGGACCCACAAATGTATGGGCAACTAATCTTTGAGAAGCAGGAAAGACTATCCAATAGAAAAAAGATAGTCTTTTTAGCAGGTGGTGCTGGAAGAACTGGACAGCAATAAGCAGAAGAAAGAAACTGAACCACTTTCTTAAACCATACACAAAACTAAGCCCAAAAAGGACGAAAGACCTAAATGTGAGAAAGGGAACCATTCAAACTTTATTCTATTCAATTTTTCTGTTCAACTCTTGTCTATTGCCTCTATATAATACCACATAACCCTGGAGCTTCGGAACATGTTCCTGATAAAAAATAAATGGCAGGTCGACAAAACTAACATAAAATTTGAAAAATCATCATTAGATCCAATGTGAATATTTAATTTTTTACAAATATTCAATATTTTCTCTTTTTCTTAATGTTCATTTATTTCAAGAGAGAAAGAGGGAGGAGCAGAGAGAGGAAGAGAATCCCAAGCAGGCTTCTCTCTGTCAGCACAGAGTCTCAATGTGGGGCTCAATCACTGGAGCTGGTACTGGAGAGCTCATGACCTGAGCTGAAATCAAGAGTCAGACGTTTAACTGACTGAGGCACCCAGGCACCCTAATATTTAATATTTTCAAAAATTAATTCTGATGGGAGTGCCTGGATGGTCAGTTATGCATCTGACTCTTTATTTCAGCTCAGGTCGTGATCTCACGGTTTGTGAGTTTGAGCCTCACATTGGGCTCTTTGCTGACAGTCAAGAGCCTGACTGGGATTCTCTCTGTTTCCCTCTCTCTCTGCCCCTCCTCTCTCTCTCTCTCAAAAATAAATAAATGAACATTTAAAATGTTAATTCTAATAAGAGATTAAAAAACTAAAAGGATTCTACAACATTGTATTAGAGTTAACTTAATCCTTAAGTTACTGAAAAATAATATTTAGTAGACAAAATAGTTTACATATTTCATATCACTGAATTGCTTTAAAATAATATAATAGGATTATCTCAAATTTCTACGAGTTCAAACATCCTCTCCCTCCCCCTCCTTCATCTCCATTCAATCTCTATCTCTCTTAGACATTATTATGTCAGTCAACTAGTTGTTTTAAATTCATTTATTATTCAAAAAATATTTAGGCAACATTCACTGTGTTCCAAGACTATTCCATATTCCTGAGAGAATACAAATGAAAATGGGTCTGATTATGCTGAGTTTCTAGTTTCAAAAACAATTAAGTAACTAAAATAAAATGTGATGGAACAAACCCACAGTGCTATGGAATTAAATCTTAAAGGCCCCAGATGTCCTCTTTAAGTGAAAAGCTGTTTTTCACAAGAGATACAATAATTAAGATTAAAGAAGAGATATTATTTGACTTGGTGAAGTAAACAAACAAATAAAAATAGATGGGAGAAATGCTGTTTGCTTAACTATATATAACAAACAAAAATCCAGGAGCTTCTAAATGTATTCAAGTTCTGAAGTGAGATTACAGAGGATATAAATTTTGTTCAAGTTATTCACATTAGATCTTCAGCTTTGTATTGGAGAGAATGACATCTCCAACTCTACCGAATTGTGGAAAGGCCTAAATATGCTAATCCATGCCCAGTACAAAGAAGTGTGCTTAGCATGGCAAGTGTCTAATGAACATAACCAGTATATTAATGGTATTATTAATGTATTTAGCCACATAACCCTTTCAAGCGAGATGAACTAAGATTGGTCTAGGAAAACAGGTCTACACTACAACCCAAATTTTATGGCAGTGAATAAATATAGGAAATTCTATCATTCCATTAAAAAATAATTGTCCGTGGTGACAGCATTTACAGATAAGGAAGTAAATTTCCGTAAGGAGAACAGAAGTGAATACTTTGCTCAGAGAGGTAATGAATAGGGAGCTCTGAGGTGATACCCAATGCACATTACCATCCAAATTATTTCCCTGAAGGTATTAGTCTGACCACCTTTCCCTAAACTTTAGCTTCACTCAGAATCTAGCATAGAGAGACAAGTACTTTAGACCAAATTCCAAACCATATCCTGGGACTCATTCCTTTATTCTGTTGTTGTTTTGTTTTGTCTTCCATTGTTGTTGTTGTTGTTGTTGTCGTCTCCCTCGAACTGATTCTCACCTCTTACCAGCGAGGATGTATGTTTCTTGAGGGGAGAGGTTTTATGAGCTGTTTCAATGCCATATCTAGTATATCTGAAACTGTACCTGGCATGGCAGTTGTTTAATAAGTATTTCAGAGTCAACTAAAGGCTAAAGAATAGAATAAGGACACAACAGGAGTTCAATCATTAAAGTCCATATTTCCCATTTTGTATCTAAGACAGGATAATTACAATTATTATATTTGGACATGGTAAGAAATACCCAGATGAGTTGGTGAACCATTGAATACATATTGATTATATCTTTATGCTTGTTAATTTACTTCATATATAAAAAAGAAATGAAGTAATTAAAATGATTATGAGTCAAATGGAACAGCACATTTGAAAATACATGCAAGAAAATTATTATGGTTTATATTGCAGTGAAAATTCACAAAGCAGGAAGAGTTAGCACTTCTCCATTATTTAGATATAGTGACTATTATGTCTAACTAGATGTTTATGGACCATGTAGGTACCCACCTCTTTTTTAACATTAGAAAATTATATGTATCATCCTTCAAATATCTTGGCGTAAATTATATGTTTTGTATAGTTTTACTTTGTTATAATTCATAACCTAAAGTCATATAAATAAACTCTTATATGATTCAAATGAGAAAATATGAATGTTTTATGGTCTCTTAGTTTCAATGAATTCTAATATTAAGACGTTATATTTGGCATAATTCTGTGTTCAACAATTCTGGTTATATGTTTCATGTTTTATTGATATTAAATTAATGTAGATATCAAACTAGGAGTCAAATCCCTTTAGTCAATAAAAATATTGCCAAAGGAAACTGAAGGTAGTAGCATTTTTCTTTTTGGTATAAATCACGGTTGTCCTAATAGTGACACAGCAGTATCTTTTTGACTAGTTATTAAATCTTGTACAGCAACTGAATGTTTCTATTTCTTCTCTCTCTTCCATTAACTCACAAAAACATAAAAAGACACATACTTGGTATATGTCTAAACCCGCGGCCCGGAGCCGCTTGTCCGCCCGTCCATCCGCTTCCACCCCGGGCTTTGGTGGCACTCGCTGTTCCCCGCGCCCAGGGCTGGGGCGGCATTTGTCTTAACCCGCGGCCTGGGGCCGCTCGTCCGTCCGCTTCCAGCCCAGGGTGGAAGCGGATGGACGAGAGCCACGGTGCGCTAGCTCGCCAGGTCCCGGCGCGCCCATCCCCGGCTATGAGCGCGCCAGCGTCGCGGGTCCTTCTCCTGATGGAGGGAGAGAAAAAGGGGGCGGCAAGAGAGAGAGTAAAGACACAACTCACGGTTTCCGATCAGGCAGAAGAGAGAGAGTTTATTTAGAAAACTGTCACTTATAAAGATTTCAAGGCTGGAAAAACAAAGCAGCTGACCTATGTCAGATACCAGGTAAACAGAGTCAAATGAATATTCAAAAGAAACGCCCAGACTTGCCTTCAGCAAATGCTGGGGAGAAATACGGTTTTGATCTTTTATGCACCTTGGCTACTATTTCATCTGTCGCAGCAAGACAGACGCCAAAGTTATTTTGGCCATCTCCAGCTTCCAGATGCAAATCTTGTTTACTGGTTCACTCTCCGGAGAGTGAAAATCCTTGCCTGAGGCAAACAGAAGACTTGGCCCCCAACAGGTATACAGCGGCATTCAATAGTATTACTTGAAGCAAAGACACAAGACAAAGGAAGAAAGTAATGAAGAAAAGGAAGGAAGGAAGGGAGTAGGAGGGAAGGCAAGAAGGACAAAAATAAGGCAAGGAAGAAAAAAGGATGGAAGGGAGGAAGGGGGCAAAAGAACAGAGGAATAAAGAAAGAAAATCTGCGGGATGAGAAATCAGGTGCCAATGCTACCAGCTCTGTCCTAAATAGAGACTTTGGGTCCCCAGGCATCTACTTTATATTTTTGTACATGTTATATCCCATGTGGAATATATACCATACATCAGAGCAAAGAGAGCTAAAATTGTACCATGATGAATAATTTTTACTGATTAAAACATGTATCCCTGTTAGATTAATATGTTGTAGGATTAATGTGTCATAGGATTAATTCTAAATATACCAATCTAAAAGAAAAGTGTTTTTCACAAATCACAGAGAAGCAACATGATTCTACTCCAGAATAAAATGGGCATATACAATGTTTTTGTTTTTAATAGTTTTCTCTACTCCATTTTATTACCTGCTGAACATTTTGTGTATGTTTTACAACCTACGAATGAAACTAAAGTGCAACAATTTCTCATGCAGAATTTTACTTGAATACTTTGTTTTTCTATAAAATTATTTACTATTATTTTAAGTGCTCCGATATTTACTTTTACATAAGACATAAAAAGCTCTTTAGTTTATAGTTTTTGCATCCCCCTATAAACCACTGTGTTACCAAAAACATACAGTTTCTTTTACCCAACAAAAATTCAAAAATACAAGGTAAGCCTATGGAATATTTCCAACAGGACATGTAACAAACATATAATGTCTCTTGAATCTTTTAAATGCTTGTCAAATAAAGGGGACTATATTTCTTAGCTTTTGGATTCTATGATATAGCCTCTTTATAATACTTTGTTTAAGGTTGAAAATAATCTTCATAGGAGGAAATCTGTGTATTCATGGTATTGTGATATCATTTATAATTTTACTTTTCACTATAAAATGAGGAAATTTTGACTCTGGGTCTGTACTAAATTCCAGACAACTTTGCTATCCAGGACCCTCTCATTATTCAAACTAGTGATTAGAACAAAATCTGTCAAAATCATGCTTGATTGTTGACTCTTATCAAATAGTTATTTACATAGTGTGTAGTCTGAATAAAATCTGGTATGCAATTTAGAGGATTCCAGGTGTAATGAAAATACCGTTATTCAGAAAATAGTCTCTGGATGGTGCTTCTTTAGAACTGGAAGAAACTTCAGAGAACATTTATTCAACCACAACAGTTGAATGGACCCTAAATCAAATTTAAAATTACCCAATTGTGCAATTGCTTCTTTCCTTACCTTTTTTTTTCTATAGGTATGACCGTCTTAATGGATAAAATAATATGTTTATTTCTTTCTTTCTATAGTAGCTACTATATAATTGGTGCTAAATAAAGTTAGTTAATAAATAAATTACACAGTATAATTTAATATAAATCTATGGTTAAGATTATATTTAGATTTCTGAAAATACCTAAAAAATCACTCTGCCACACAATTTCAAAAGGGTCTCAAAATCAATCAAGCCCAAGGAAAGTACCATAAAAATTCATTGGTAACATGGATATAATAACATCTTAAAACTAAAATTCCATTTAATTTCAAATTCTCATGTTTTTTCCTTTTGTCATATGGTATCTTCAAAACTTTTTAATGTGTGGGGAATAAAGCCTTCCTTATGAGTAGGTATCCTTGAACCAATAATGGATATTAATCCTAAAATTATTATCTTACTTGCTGGAAGTTTTAGAATTAAAACCTTAGTTCATTGCTTAAAAAGGCAAAGAATTAACGTTCTTAATGGCTGTTTTATATTTTATAGTTCAAATTTTCTAATAATGCAACTTGAACTGTGTAAGGATATCCACTGTAGAACTGTGTGGTTCATCTCAATTACTCACTACCCAGTCAAAAGATCTTTTTTTTTTTCTTTTTCTCACCTATGAGAGATTTCTTAAAATCTGTAGTATGCAAAAAAGAATAATTATTTGTGAAGACCAAAATTGAGCCTCTGAAAAATACTGCTTTTCTCTCCATATTCAGCACAAGCTCACTTGTCTTCCATAACTGTCCTTCGTTAGTTACTAAGAATTATTTTTGGCTCTTTTCCTGGCCTATCAAGTCTTTTCTGCACTTTGTGGAAATACTCAGACCGTCTCCTCCCTCCCTCTTAATTCTGTCCTTCCCCTTGGTTTTTGTTTGTTTAACCTCCACAGCCCTGGTGTCATTCTCCAGTATCTACATCATCTTGATTACTATTATTTACCTTATCCTATGTTATTCTTTATCAATTCCCTTTTGATAATCTACCTGGTAGCTATTAATACTAAAGAGCATCCTGTCTCAAATTTAGGTCTTTCATCCATTTCTAGTTTATTTTTGTGTGTGGTGTAAAGTGGTCCAAGTTCTTTCTTCTGCTTGTTCCTTTTCAGTTTTCCCAACACCATTTGCTGAAGAGATTGTCTTTAATCATGGGATATTCTTTCCTGCTTTATCAAAGATTAATTGGGCATACATTTATGGGTCCAGGTCTGGGTTCTCTATTCTGTTCCACTGGCCTAAGTGTCTATTCTTGTGCCAGTAGCATACTGTCTTGATGTTTACAGCTTTGTCCTACAGCTTGAAATCCAGAATTGTGATGCAGTTTTTGTGATACTTGCACAGTGAAGGAAACAATCATCAGAACTAAAAGGCAATTGATGAAATAGGTAAGCTATTTTCAAATAACATATTAGACAAAGGGTTAGTATCCAAAAATCTAAAAAAAACAAAAACTTTATTAAACTTTTTCAACACCCAAAAAAACAAATAATCCAGTGAAGAAATGGGCAAAAGACATGAATAGATACTTTTCCAAAAATGACCTCAAGATGGCTAACAGACACATGTAAAAATACTAAACATCACTCATCATCAGGGAAATACAAATCAAAACCACAATGAGATACCACCTCACACCTGTCAGAATGGCTAACATTAACAACCCAGTCAGTGGAGCAGCCACCCTAGAAAACAGTGTGGCGGTTCCTCAGAAAAATATAAAGAGAACTACCCTATGACCCAGCAATTGCACTACTAGGTATTTACCCAAAGGATACAGAAGTGCTGTTTCAAAGGAGCACATGCACCCCAATGCTTATAGCATTACTATCGACAATAGCCAAAGTATGTAAATAGCCCAAATATCCATCGACTGATGAATGGATAAAAAAAGATGTGGCGCATACACACACACACACACACACACACACACACACACACACACATATATATATATATATATATATATATATATATATATATATATATAAAATGGAATATTACTCAGTGATCAAAAAGAATGAAATCTTGCAATTTGCAACAGTGTGGATGGAACTAGAGAGTACTATGCTAAGTGACATAAGTCAGAGAAAGAAAAATATCATATTATTTCACTCATGTGTGGAATTTAAGAAACAACACAGATGAACATAAGGGAAGGGAAGCAAAAATAATATTAAAACAGAGAGGGAGACAAACCATAAGAAACTCTTAAATGCAGAACAAACTGAGGGTTGCTGGAGAGGCTGTGGTGGGGGATGGGCTATTTGGGCAAGGAGCATAAAGGAGGACACTTGTTGGATTGAACACTGGATATTCTATGTAGGTGATGAATCACAAAATTCCATTCCTGAAATTATTATTACACTATATGTTAAGTAATATAAATTTTTAAATTTTAAAAAAGGAAAAAGAGAAGAAAAAAACTCTCTAGGGATTTGGGGGAATAAAAATGTCTAGATAAGTATTAAAATGTCCATTCAAAAACCAAAAAATAAAACAAACAAACAAAAAACTAAAGCGCAAAGCCTCTACACTCAAGACAGAGAGAAGCAGTACGATCTTTGGCTTAAGAACAAAGCATGTGGGATCAATGGAAACTAAGGCTCTCTGGGTGTTGTTTACCCATCTTAGAAAACTTACCTGAAATTTCCAGGGTTCATTTTTCCCTTACTATGTATCTCATATGCCAGTTAAATATTTGTATGAAAAGTTAGTGCAGGATATGATTTATAATTAGTGTTTAAAACATTGTTATAACTTTTATAAGTAGTTACTTTATTATTAAGCACTAATTATTAAACATCTATGCCTTCTTATACCCTGATGACTATTTTGAGATCCTTAAGAGTAGGCCTTAATTATTGTCTGTATTTCTACAGTGTAGCATAAATATGTAAGTGAAAATTTGTCCTATTGGTGACCCCCTAGAAATTAGCCATTTACCACCCAGAAGACCATGAAAGAATAAGTTAAGGTGTGAACAGGTAAAACTATAGCACATATTTTGGGAAGATGTAGTAGTTTGCCATACCTAGAACATGCCATAGGAGGGAAATGAGTATAGACAGAAATATAAATAGGACTGAAAGTTTAATTCAGGTGGATTTATAGAGCATTTAATTCCATGTCATAGTTTGTAATTTACCAGGGATCACTAGAAACTTGGTTATTGGTGTTGATTTATTTTTATTTATCTCTTTTTATTTACTTTCATGTTCTATAATATGAGCAATAGATAATTAGCAATATAAAAACAGTAATTAATGAAAACTAATAGGAAACACTCTTCAATCCAAGTCAAAACTGACAAGGACCTACCTAAACCATAATGATGGAAGAGCAAAAATAGTAAAGTAGAAAGAATCCAGTTAATATCTTAGCCTCTGACTGGAAACACAAACTCAGCTCTCCATGAACATGAAAAGAAAACGATGACAGGAATTTTACTAAGTAAAGCTTCTCTTCCTACCTATTTCAAATGAATTTAAACTAGAAAGCATTTAGCATACATTGTTTGCTTTGAAAATGAAATAGAAACTCAAACTTTTGATACTATATTACCTAAAGGAGACCAGAGGCCCTCCCAAGCTCCCTTTCACATCATAATTAGCCAGTAGGAAGCTATAACAGTTCTTTTTCTCAGCTCTGAACCCAGTTTCTATATTCTGCTCTAAATAGTTGAGTCTGTGAGTCTGTAAACTACATTATTTGTTTACAACCAATTCCTTAAGTTTTTCTAAGTGGAAATGTTGAGGGACATGTAATGTGAGAGAAAAGACTCCTTCCTGTTTACTTGTTATTCTTAATAGCATCATCCAATGATGTTTCACACACCAGCTGCATAGCTGGCTCCTATACTCAGGTTTTTCTCCAGTCTCTTTGTGCTCCTGAGAGATGCCAGAACCAGCTGGGCATCCTCTCTCCTCTACAATCTGGGACTGAGCTCTAGGGGTGTCCGTCTTTCTCCACTGAGTTTCCGTGGCACCATCATCAGCCACCCTCCTCAGATTCTTGTGACTCTGGCAACCACACACACACTCTCAACCTTGTCCCCCCATTCCTAGAGACTGCTCGCTAAAGTTACTAAATCTATACTTCAAAGTTCCCTTTAGATATCTTACGTTTTCAGGGTATGTGCATAACCAACCCTTTATTAAAATACATTGACCCTTATGTACACATCACAATATAGAAGCCACCAATTTTACCTAACTCTTGAATTTTAGGGGATCCCTTAATCTTTAACTTCTCAGAGACAAGCTCCATCCACTCACTTAAGTTGATTCCAGATATCTGTTCTTCAGAGAATTATTTTCTGACTCAACTATTTTTTTGCACTTTGTATTCTTTGGATTTTAATCTTCAATTGCTGAGATGGCTGTCATTTGGAAAATACATTTTATTGTCCTATGCTATATCAGTCAGAGAATCAGGAGGAAAAAAAGTATACTTGAATGGCTCAACAAAAGAAATTTTAATGAAAAAGCTGCTAGAAGATATTGGGAAAAACTAGATGACCTTGGTTTTGCCAATGACTTTTTAGATACAACACTAAAGGCATGATTCATGAAAGGAATAATTGATAAGTTGGACTTCATTATAACTTTTAAAATTCTGCTCTGTAAGACAGTGTTAAGAGAATGAAAAGTCAAGCCATAGGTTGGGAAGAAATTATTTATAAAATACATAGCGGATGAAGGACTTGTATTTGAAATATACAAAGAACTCTAAAAATTCAACAATAAGAACAACAAAAACAGCACTTAAAAAACGGACCAAACACATGAACAGAGACCTCACTACAGATTATACACAGCTGTCAAATAAGCATATGAAAAAACTCTTATCACACATATACTTAGTGAACTGCAAATTGAAATGAGATATTATTATAATAGAATGGCTAAAATTAAAAGCACTGACAATACACAATTGCTGCAAGAGGAATACTCATTTATGGCTTGTTGGAATGCAAAATGGCACAGCCACTGTAGAAGGTAGTTTGGCAGTTTCTTACAAAGCTAAATATAATTTCATCACGCAATTCAGCAATCCTAGATGTCTACCCAAATGAGATGAATACTCATGTCCACATACATACACACAAAACCCTTCACAGGAATATTTAGACCAATTTTATTAATAATTGCCCTAAATTAGAAAGAATGAAAAAATGTGATGCATCCATATATTGGAGTAATATTCTATGATAAAAAAAAAAAAAGCAAATAAGCTATCAATCCCCAAAAAGACATGGAAGATTCCTAGGTGCAAATTGCTAGGTAGAAGAGGCCAACCTGAAAAGGGTCCTGTTGTATGATTCACATACGACATCCTGGAAAAGGCACAGTAAACAATCAATGGTTGACAGTGGCACAAGGGGAGGAAGGAAAGAATAAGTAGATAGAGTACAGGGCATTTTTAGGGCAATGAAGTTATTATGTATGATTCTATAGTTGTGATATATGAAATTATGTACTTGTCTAAACACAAAGAATAAATGAATGTAAACTATGGAATTTAATTAATAACTATGTATCAATATCAGTTCATCAATTGTAAATACACTAATACAAGAAATTAGTAATAGTAGATACTATGTGTTGATGAAAGGCAGAACTGAGAACTCCTGAAACTACATGTGCAATGTTTCTGTAAACCTAAAACTTCTCTAAAAAAAAATAGGGCCTGTTAAAAAATAGAATTATAGATAAATTTTCTAGGACTTCTTGATTACTGAATGAATGGAAAATAATTTAAATGACTTTGTATTAAGTTTTGCTTAATTTGCAAACCACTTCAGATAATTCGAGGCACTTATATTTTCCAAACCTTGGAGCTGCTTTTGCTAATCTACATGATCTGGTATTCATCTGATTTTAGTTAATGGAAAATTGTTTACATTAAATGGGTTGTTTCTGGTTTTAGTCACTTTTACAATAAGGACTAAATATTAGTATGAGCTATAATAATACAGATGAGTACCTTTTAAAAGATGCTTTCCATATTTCATAATGGAAAATTTATTAATTTGGAGGAATTTCAAGGGCTATAAAAGATACATACACACTTTAAGATATATTGATATAATAAAATATGTAAAACAGACACTATATTGTCATCTTGGAACCTGGAGACAAGATAGGATATGAGTCAAATATTCATCTAATAAGGAGTTGTTTGTACTTTGATAACATCTAATCTTTGGGCCTCATTTCCTGATTTCTAAAATGAGAATATTTGTGTATATGTTCTTCGATTATCTTTACAGATTCAAATTGTTTGTGTGTGTTCATTATATAGTATGACTGATATCAGATAGACATCAGTTTATAACCACCCTTCACCAAATGACAGTTGTTTCCTGCTCTTCAAGGTGCCTAATTATCCAAAGGAAAATTACTAGGTGACATAATATGTTATGTATTTCTTTATTTTATATGTCTCTTTTGGGAGTTTATTGTGTAGTTATTATTGACTTGTTAGCACAAAGGATTTCTCAGTTTCATATTCTGTGTGTTTATGGTGATTTTAAGTAGTAAGAGACAGTTGGTTTACATTTCACTAGCTATGGAAATAACATTAAAAGCACTCTGAAGTAAGTGTTAACAGTGGCCCTTGGCTCTAAAAATTGAACTAAAGAAGAGTATAGTTCTTTAATGATAGAATACATAGTAGTGTCTTCCCACTGTTTTTCAAGAACATAAAATGCATCCCTTGAGTTTCAATAAAAATCAAAACATCTATGTTTTGGTGCCAAAAGCACATGCAATTGGCTCCTTGACAGATTTTAGATTTCAATTTCTTCAAAAATAAACATACCATACAGATTTTTATATCATGCAGCTTTTGCAATCTGGGCTACTAGATGAGTTATTAACCTTTTCCACCACTGTTATTACACTTTTATCCTATGCAGTGTATATAAGTTCCCCTCTTTGGCAAGATATCTAAATCATTGTGGATACGTCTACACTTTAGTCTAGGATTTCACTTGATCTCATCCATCTCTTTTACATTCCTCCTATGATTTATTTTCAATCTACTTGAGCCAATATAGCCCCAACTACAGGATTCCACCTTAAGGGTACTTTACTTTAACCATTCTCTTGACAGCACCTCCAAAATTTCACCCTATTTTCTTCCCAGCACTCCTACTTCAATATCCTTTATCTTTTAATTCACTGTACAATTGCTTTCCCTGGTCCTAGAAATCTGGGTTATTGAACTTGCTGAAGGAAACAAGGGGCATTGATAATTCTTAGAACATATGGTCTATAAATGTACATGGATTCATTTAATTTAGCAATCTATTTATTTGCCCTAAATTACCCTCTGCCTACACTCCATTCTATTTCTTCTATTGGCTCTCTTATCTAATAGCCTAGCTCCCTAGATGTCAGTGCAACATTACCTTTCCACACGAAAACAAACATACATGAACCACAGTAAAAAGGAAATGTTATCTTCATGAAAAGATGCTCAACACCACTCATCATCAGGGAAATACAAATCAAAACCACAATGAGATATTACCTCACACCTGTCAGAACTGCTAAAATTAACAGTACAGGAAACAAAAGATGTTGGTGAGGATGCAGAGAAAGGGGAATGCTCTTGCACTGTTGAGTGGAATGCAAGCTGGTACAGCCACTCAGAAAAACAATATGGTGGTTCCTCAAAAAGTGAAAAACAGAAGTATCCGATGACCCAACAATTACACTACTGGGTATTTACCCGAAGGATACAAATATATTGATTTCAAGGTATATATGCACCTGATTTTTATAGCAGCATTATCAACATTAGCCAAATTATGGAAAGATCCCAAATGTCTATCAACTGATGAATGGATAAAAAAGATGTGGTGTGTGATTATACATATATATATAAAGGAATATTATCCAGCCATAGAAAAGAATGAAATCATGCCATTTGCTATGACATGGATAGAGCTAGAGAGTATTATGATCAATGAAATATGTCAGGCAGAGAAAGAAAAATACCACATGATTTCAGTCATATTTGAAATTTAAGAAATGTAATGGATGAACATAGTGGGGGAGAGAGAGAGAGAGGTAAACCATAAAACAGACTCTTAACTACAGAGAACAAACTGAGGGTTGCTGGAGGGCATGTGAGTAGGGGGTATGTGTTAAATGGGTGATGAACATCAGTAAAGAGGGCACTCGTGATGAGCACTGGGCATTGTATGTAACTGATGAATCACTAAACTCTACTCCTGAAACTGATATTATACTATGTTAACTAACTGGAATTTAAATAAAAATGTGAAACTAGGGGCGCCTGGGTGGCTCAGTCTGGTAAGCCTCCGACTTCGGTTCAGGTTAGATCTCACGTTTGTGGGTTCGAGCCCTGCGTCAGGCTCTGTGCTGACAGCTAGCTCAGCGCCTGGAGCCTGCTTCCCGTTCTGTGTCTCCTTCTCTCTTTGCCCCTCCCCCTCTCATGCTCTGTCTCTCTCTGTATCAAAAATAAGTAAAACATTAAAAAAATTTTTTTAATGTGAAACTAAAAAATTTTTAAAAATTAACATGAATAAAAATAATAAATATTTTCAAGCAAGAAAACCCTGTAGTCTTGAGTATGTCTATAAAACACTAAGGAATCCTTCCACAATAACTCTGAATGAGTATTCATATTTCTCAGTTGTGCAATTGCTCTAATGTCAGGAATGTGAAACTTGTTTCAAAAATGAGAAGAAAAAAACATTTCTAGATAATTTTATATTGTTAAAATATCCCTTCTAATGTAACAAAAACAAAATCATATAATATTTGTATTATTGTATTTAAGTCATCTGAATATAAATGGGTTTGCTTTGTTTTTAAACTTTTGAGGGCAGACGTCTTACTTTATTTTACAATTTTATTGTGCTTACAAAACTTTTTGAGCTTTTTTTGGTTGATTGATTGGTTGGTTTTGTTTTCCCTTTGTTTCTTTTCTAGGTGCTTTGAACGCATGATTTTTTCCCCAAAGTTAATAGTAAGAGGCTACAGGAGAGAAAGTCAGCAAACACAAAAAATTCAATCTCACTTAAATTTATAATGTATTCAAATCTGGAATTTACTAAAGCAATTCTTCCTTTTCACAAAATGCTCTTTATGCATTATATATATCCCCAAAATAAAATATAAATTGAATTCTCAGAGATTATGAAACAATTCATATTCATCCTTACTTAAGCTGTAACAGCTCTTCACTTGCTTAAACATAACTTAAACGTAGCCTGACCATTATTCAATGTGTTTCAATTGAGAGAAGTCTGCAGTATGTAGCAAACTCCTCAGATCTGCACAAGATTCCTCTCAGGTTCTAAAATTAACCTCAGAAAGGAGTTCTGTGATATGTGATCTTTGTTCAAGGTCAAAATGAATACCCGGCTATGGAAGAGAACAGAGATAGAGTAAAATATGAAAGTGGACTGGAACTTGCTGAGAAATAATAATTCAAGTTCTTACTCCTAAAACTAGTGATAGAACTTGGATTGATGGAAGAAAAAAGGAAACGTACGTTGTGAAAAGTGAGATAATGTGGTGTGAGAAACAGTACGGATACATCTCAAAGACACTGAGAAGATTGCTTTTGTTAAAAGTCCAATGGTTCTAATTCAGGAAAAAAGATGATTTTAAAATTGTATAATTACCAACATTTGTGTAGTGCTTTTATTTTCAAAGTGCTTTCTCCTACATGTATCACAGTCGATTCTCAAAATGGCCTTGAACGGTAGTCATAGTACTGAGAAATTCACACAAAAACTATGTAAAGATATGAAGAGTCTTGAGAGCCTTATTAGTAAATCCGTGGTGCTGTGCATATAACAAGTTTCATATAAGTAAACCTTACAAGTAAGTTTGAGGGGTTTGACTTTTGTTTTTTTTTTGAAAACAAGCTTTGAGGAAGATAAATATCCTCTTGTGACAAACTCACAAAAATTACAATTAGTTAATTGACTGTCGTAATTTCAAAAGCATTTGATTTCGCCCCAAATCAATACTAATGTTAAAATATAACTACTTTCTAGAGACATGAAATATAACTTCTTACATTAAAAATAACAATCCTAAGATTCCTTAATCAAATGATCTATATTTAAAGTAACTTATAACAGATTTCTTTTCCTTTCTCTAAGGTTTCCACAGAAGCAAGCTTTGTGATTTTAGTTTATATTTACATGTTAGAAGAAGAGGAAAGAAATTTAGTCATAATAATCTAGAAATTATTTTCTGAAAAAAATCAGACAAAGAATTCATGTTATAACAAGCAGTATTATAAATAGCATAATGGGTCTTTGGAAATATATGACTACCTAAGTCTTTGAATTTTTAACTAAATCTGAACTTAGTTATAGAAGGTTTGAAAAATGTTATATCTCTCATATTCTTATACATCTCTGAATGAAAAAATTATGCAATGCCTATTTAATGCTATATATTTTTAAGTAATAAATGGAAAGTCAGCCACAATAGAAGGAAATTGGTACCATAAATATCAAAATGATGTCTGTGAAAATGACTTTTTGAATATAAGAGAATACTTGTCTAATTTAATAACAAAAATCATTACTAGACATTTCTGGAATTGTTCACTAGTTAGATGTAGAAATAGTGAAGAAATTATTTCAAGTCTTAAACAATTCAAGTTATTTCTTTTTTAAAAAATTTTTAAACATTTATTTATTTTTGAGAGAGAGACACAGAGTGTGATTGGGCGAGGGTCAGAGAGAGAGGAAGACACAGAATCGGAAGCAGGCCTCAGGCTCTGAGCTGACAGTACAGAACCTGACACAGAGCTTGAACCCACAAACCATGAGATCATGACCTGAGCTGAAGTTGGCCACTTAACCGACTGAGCCACACAGGCACCCCTCAAGTTATTTCTTGATGAGATCTGTTATTTTCCTTAGGTGAATGGTAGTTATAAATCAATACCCTTAAAATCTTGTAAGTATTTGAAATTCTTGTATAGCACTATGTGACTATTCTTTGGTCCCATGTGGCTCTTCCTTCTCTATATTCAGTATAATGTATATTATGAAATACTTATATCATTCTAGGAACTAAGCTATTCCCTTAGAGAATACAGATATAGTTGAAAGTCTAAGCATAATACTATATTCCAGCAATGTTCTTATGACTATATACTAAATAATATCTTACTAACCTGAAAGAGTATTATTTTACTTTGAAAATTGAAACAAACTTACATTCTTATTTTTATCATACACATTTTTATTAAATAAGTGCAAAATTTATATTACTTCTATCATTTAAAAAAAACAGGTCTTAACCTCTGCCTTTTCATTTTGCAGCAACCAGAGACCCAACTGGAGAACTTTCAGCACAGAGACAACTATAAAGCCTTGACATATTAGAAAATAACCTGAATACACCAGATATTAATGGAAGCAGACCATCTCTGGAGAACAGTATATGCTCGGAAAAGGCAAGCAATATGAAGTTAGCTCCCTACTTCTGTGGTTTTTAGGCTGAGACTAAGAGCATCTCATATGATAGTTCAGTGTTGGTGGCAGCATTAGTGAAAAAGGTACAGAGTTTCTCATTGCAGGAGCCAGAAAACTCTTAGTAGAAGACTATCACTAACATGAGTTCAGGAATCCCAGAAAGAAAAGAACCAGGGAACAGATACCCAAATGTGGCCTACCTACTTTTCTTTCTGACCTCTGAGGCATGGAACCAACACAGAGTACCTCACCTGAAGTGGAAAGAGCTGAAAGGACTCTGAAGTTGCCCTTCGCCAAACAGAGTTTGCAGTTTAAACACAGGCAAAGTAACCCCTCAGTACACAAGGAAACGATAACCATCAGAGATACAATCCGAAAGCCACACAATTTAACAATCACAATTCTAATGACCAGGATACAATCCCAAACCATCTGATATAGGAACAACCAAAAGCATAGAATGAATTCCCCAAAGAAAAGAAAAGAAAAAACTTGAACAAAAGAAGCCACAAATTCAAACTAACATAAAATATTGTAAAGTGGCTATTATTTCTAACCTCATAGATGCAAAAACAAAAGACCAGAGAAATGCAAACCCAGAATTCGGGGCCCCTGAGTGGTTCAGTTGGTTAAGCATCTGACTTTGGCTCAGGTCATGATCTCACAGTCCGTGGGTTCGAGCCCCGAGTCGAGCTCTGTACTGTTGGCTCAGGGCCTGGAGTCTGCTCAGATTCTGTGTCTCCCTCTCTCTCTGCCCCTCCCCTGCTCGCTCTCTGCTCTGTCTCTCAAAATAAAATAAAGACATTAAAAAAAATTTTTTTAAAAGAAAACCCAGAAATTCTGTAAAAAGAAAAGTGATTAAACAAACACAAACATTTTAGATAGAAGTGTAAAATACAGGGCACCTGGGAGGCTCAGTTAAGTGTCAACTTTTGATTTTGTCTTAGGTCATGATCTCAGGATTTGTGGGATTGAGACCCACCTTGGGCTCCATGCTGACAGAATGAGCTTGCTTGGGTTTCTCTGTCTTTTTCTCTCCCTGCCCCTTCCCTGCTCTCTTTCTCTCTCTCTTTCAACATAAATAAATAAACTTTAGGAAAAAAGTGTAAAATACAATATCTGAAAGAAAAAATAATCACTGAATAGACTTGATAATCAATGAAAAATAATAACTAAAATACTAAGTGAATAACAAAACCCAGATCAATAGAAATTAGCAAGGGAAATAATAAAGGGAAAAGATAATAGAAGGGAAAAAAAAGAGCCTTACCAAATTTTTACATAGTGCAAAATAATCCAACATATACGTAATTGAAATACCAGGAGAGTTGAGAGAGACCAAACTAGAAAAAGAAATGGAAAGAAATAGCCAAAATTGTTCTAAAATTGAAAAAATATATAAACATACAGATACATGCTGTTCAGCAAATAACATGTCAAATAAACACTAGAGAAAACTCTCCAAGACACACCATAGTCAAACAGATAAAAGTCAAAGATTCAAAGAAACTCTTGAAATCAGCTAATAAATAATGATAATCTCAAGTGGAACAACTATTTGATAAACGGCTGGCTTATCAGAACAATGGAGGCTTAGAGAGAGTAAAACAGTGTCTTTAAGTGGTAAACATAAAGACAATCATCACAGAATTATATACTAACAAAAATAAAGGTGATTTCAAATAAAAGTAAATGGTGGAAATCCATCTCCATCATACCAGCACAACAAAAATGTTTAAAGAAGTTCATTAGGATGTAGGAAGATAATACTAGATGGAAATCAGATCCATAGGAAAAAATGAAGAGTATCAAAAATAATAAATACCAGGGCACCTGGATGGTTCAGTCGATTAAGTGTCCGACTTTGGCTCAGGTCATGATCTAACGGTTAATGGGTTTGAGCCCTGATTTGGGTTTTGTGCTGACAGCGAGCTCAGAGCCTGGAGCCTGTCTTCAGATTCTGTCTCTCTCTCTCTCTCTTTCTCTGTGACCCTACCCTGCTCACATTGTCTCTCTCTCTCTCAAAATTAAATAAAACATTAAAAATTAAAAAAATAATAATAAATACCTAGACAAATGTAAAACAGTTCTCCTTTGAGCTTTTTTTCCTTTTATAAATCACATAACCATTTAAAGTTTAATAAAATAGCAAGTGTTATTACCAAGGATGTGGACATATTCCTATACATCTTTTTGGTTAATACTAGTTGAGTATTTTGTCCATTGCTTTTTGTTTTTATTTTGTTGCTTGTTTTGTTATTAAATTTTGGGAGTTCATTATATATTCTAGATATAAATCCTATGTCAGATATGTGATTTACTATTTGCAAGTCTATTCTCTCAGTTGTGACTTGTATTTTCATATTCTCAACAATTTTTCAACTATCAAGATTTTTTATTTTGGGGGGATTTTTTTTTGTTTTGGGTATATGAAAATGAATCACATGTGCTTGAAAACTGAAAGTGTGGACATGTAATTTATATATTAATCAAACTCAGCACATTCTAATAATTCTATTGCTATCATTAATACTATTAATTAATCCATTACAATGATGATATTTATTGAATTATGCTTTCATGATTACTCATTTTATTCATGTAGGAATGAATGTTCTGTATACAGCTTGTTAGCTATAAGACTAGTTAATCCATTTTATAGCCCCAAGACATATTTTTCTTCTATAAAATGAGAATACTTTTAATTTTAATTTTTTGTGGCTCTTGAAAGCAATTAAAAAAATGAAAGTTATTTGCAATTATAAAGCACTATAAATGAATGGTATTATTGTAACTGTTGTGATTACATCACCATGTGGGAAATTTACAGCTAGAGAAAATGGTGAAATGTTATTGTCTCTATATTTAACTTCAGACTAATCAGTGAAAAGTTTATACTCCTAAATATGGCATAATTTCTCTGTTTAAAAAGTTAATATTTGATTTACATTTCTCCTCACAACTACTTTATTGCTTAAGGATTTCAGAATATGCTTTTGGAAGTAGTGTAAATTCTTCACATGAAATAAATACTTAGGCTTGGGGGAAGTATGGAAAAAAGAACAATCCCAATCTGCTACACTAGTTTGAGTATGTATTACAGAATTGAAACAGAAAGTCATTAAAGGTGTCAGTTTCATCTCAGCCATACATAATCTCATAATACAAAAGAAAATGAGATTTAAAATGTATGATTTTTATTAAATTACAGCCTTAAAGCTCCTCTGAATAATACTAAGGAAAGATATTCTAAAAATTCCAACCTAAAAATTTACATAGAAATGCCGGAGTCATTCCAGCTAACCTCTCAATGATCAGGCCTGCGATTTGACAAATGGTCCCAAAGCCAGCCAAACAGCGAGTTCAAGAGAGCCAACCTCACAACCTGCCAATGAATTCTGCTGTTTAAAAATATATACAGTGCTTCCAAAAGTTAAATAGATGTCTATTTTTAATAATTATCCTTATATCACCATTTTAGTCTTGATGACTCACAGGTGTAGCAGCCCTATTTTGGACCTTGAAGCTTCCTGATTCCGTGCTTGGAAAAGGGGCCACCCTTCAAAATATTTGAGGTGATAATGCTCAAAACATTCAAGAAGAAATTTAAAACTCAATGGTAGGCCAAGATCAATAAGAAAACTCAAAGAGAATTTCAAGATTAATGAAAGAAACATCATATAGTTTTTAAAAGCTTTTCACTAGCAAAGAATTAGAGCAATCATATCCACAGTTACAGCAAAAGAATTGCATAGGCAGCTAGTGTTTGGGAAATCTACAAAATGGCAATTTTCTACTCACTCTTTTTCAGGTGAACTTTTATTTTAGAGGTCTAAATTAAAAAGCATATGCAAAACAAAAAGATGCATATGCAATAACAACATGAAGTAAATTTAGCTATATTATGGCATAAAATGTCAACACTGGAAGAAATTATAAAAGTGGTGGGAAGGTAGTTGAGAAACATTCAAGTCAAGAAGCCTGACTCTGTATGGTCTCTCTCAGTTGTCTTTTACACGGCAAAATAAAATTGAAACCTAAGAAGAATATCTTAGGTTTCTTTTGGGCAACTCTCATAATTATTTTAAAATCTTCTTGGCGCCATCTCATACTCCAACCACTGTTACAGCAATAGTTTTATAAATACTGTGGCCAGGGGCACCTAGGTGGCTTAGTTGGTTGAGAATCTGATTCTTGATTTCCTATCAGGTCATGATCTCAAGGTTCAAGAGATCAAGCCCCATATTGGGCTCTGAGTTGACAGTGTGGAGCCTCCATGGGATTATCATTCTCTCTCTCTCTCTCTCCCTCTCTCTCTCTCTCTCACCCCCTCTCTTTGTCCCCCTCTCAAAATAAATACACTTAAAAAAAAAAGGCTTTGACCAGCTTCATGCTGATGTAATTGTACAGTACTTCAGAACAAGCAAGCTAAGTACCCCTGCTTCCTGCTCTTGAGTTTCCCTGAATTTCTCATTTGCCCAACATTCACTTATGTGCAAATCAGAAATATGTTGTAACCCAAACTCATGAAGCCCCCTTTGGCCGATGACGTATGAGAATGGACTGATGAATACATCCTCATTTTTGTCTCTCATATAGACATCTCTGAGCTGAATTACATAAGGCCTCTTATAATATCTTCACGGGATAAAACACCAGTTGCCTATACTATTGATCAAATCCATATCAGATCCTTGTGTTGACTTTTCAACCTTTAATTTCAGTCACGATGTTTTGCACTTTTTCTTGGAGATCATATTTTCTCAGGATTTTCTTAAGGAAAATTTAGCCTAAGACAGAAACTATTCCTATTTTTGGTGCCTTAGTGGGTGGAGGAGGGAAAGCTCAGAGTGTCTCAGATCTTTCAATATGTGTTCTCCATAAATAATTGATCAAGTTATTCATCAACAAGTGTAAATATCAACCAAATTATTAATTAAAACACAGTAATTGGGGTTATCTTATAAATCAAATTTCATATTATAAAAGACAGCTCTAGATATATTTAGAAATTATTAAAGTGATACATTAATGGCTTATGTTGAATCTTTAAGCTTCTCTGTAAATTCAGAGATTCATTAAAAAAAAAAGTAACACACAAAATTAGAAATTATTTTCTTTTAAATGATATTTATATATTTTTCTAAATTTTTTAATGTTTATTTATTTTTTGAGAGAGAGAGAGAAAGACAGAGTGTGAGCGAGAGGGACATAGAAAGAGGGAGACACAGAATCTGAAGCAGGCTCCAGGCTCACAGAGCCCGATGTGGGGCTCTAAATCACAAACTGTGAGATCATGACCTGAACAGAACTCAGAGGCTTAACCCGACTGAGTCATCCAGTTGTGATATTTTATTGTAGTTGTCTTTAATAGAAAGACCATTTAAGACATTCTTTTAAAAAATTAAATATTTTTTTTAATTTATTTTTCAGAGAGAGAGACAGAGGATGAACAGGGGAGGGACCAAGTGAGATGGAGACATAGACTCTAAAGCAGATTCCAGGCTCTGTACTGTCAGCACAGAGCCCAAAACAGGGCTAGAACCCACAAACTTTAAGATCATGACCTGAGCCAAAATGAGATGCTTAACGAACTGAGCCAGCCAGGTGCCCCATACAATATTTCCTCTAAACGAATCTTCTATCAAATTGTTTTTAAAAAGCAATTCCCTGCGACATTGAATGATTCAGTTTTCAAAATGTCCATTTTTAGCTGATGTTTCAAAAAAACATGTCTGTTATATGAAGCAATGAATTCCTTGTCTGCCTTATAATGACATCATTAGTCCACAGTGAAATTTCTTCCCTGTCATGTTAATCCTTAGCTATCTGTGTATTTTGACATATTTACATTATTGTAAAATAACACTTTTTTCTTTGTAAAATGTATCTACTTTGAGTAAATAGAATAAAAATTGTGAATTAATGAACCAGATACTGGGAATTTGAGTTGTTAATGTGAAATATTCTACATCTCCGTGTTACTGTAGCATTATTTCAGGTGTTGGCCTCATTGTTGCATCAGTTTGTAAGTTTAAGTTACCATGGAAACACAATTACTACTTTTTATTGATTAAAAGACTGTCAGCCTACTATAATATAATACCAAGTAAAATTTTCTGTGGTACAATTGTGTCTGGCTCGATATATTCAGAGGAAAACAAGGAGAATGAAACTTATTCTATATTATTCATTCTCACATACTCTCCCTCTCTCTCCTTAGCATATGAAAACTGAAGACATTGGAAAACCACAGGGGAAAATGTATTCACCAATGGAGGATTTTCTCTATATAAATAACATTTCAGTGGTGGTCAAGGGAAAGCTTAGGAGAAAAGGAAAAAGATATAACCACATGTGCCTATTGCTTGGAAGGAAATATACAAAGTAACAGATTCTGTCAAATCAATTTATATTTCAAATCAAAACAGTAAGGAAAACCTCAGTCTGAACCTCAATCAGCACACAAAACTATTGCAAACTATTCAGCATATGATGGTAGCCATGGTCTCAGAGGAAAAGATAAATAATTTTCCCATGTGTTTAGGTTACTTACCAAAGAACTGCAGCACTATCTTCTTTCTCAACATGCATTGTTGCCAAAAACAACACAATAATAGCAGATGTGCTTTGCTATATATAAGTATCCTGTTACTGGAATAGACACTGTCATCTTAAGCTCACAGGACATATCCTGTCTGAATGAATATTAATTGCTAAGATTTTATATGTATCTTTGGAGTCATTTGTAATAAAATCATCTATTTTTATAATTTGGGGTATGTTGTCATCGTTTCAATTCTTGTGTGTATTATGGTGGAATCTCCAAAGAAATTGTCCTTCCTTATTTGTCTAAATTCAAAGATTAAAGAAGAAAAAAAGAAAGAAAAGAAAAACAAAAGAAATGAAGGGAGGAGGGAAGACAGGAAGGAAGGAAGGGCAGGAATGAGGGAGGAAGAAAGAAAAGAATAAAAGGAGGGAGAGAAGAAGGAAGGAAAGAAGGAAGAAAGGAAGGAAGGAAAGAGGGAAGGAGGGAAAGAAGGAGAGAGAAAGGGAGAGAAGAAGGAAGGAAGGAAGGAAGAAAAGAAGGAAGGAAAGAAGGAAGGAGGAAAAGAGAGAGAGGAAGGAAGGAAGAAAGAAAGATCTTAAAGGCAAAGAAAAATGCCCAAGTTCCTTAATATTTGATTATTCACGTGACACTATGGTGTGTCAACCAGATAAGAAAGACCAGCACAAGAAGACCTTGAAAATACTCTATCTTGTCAACTGCACTCATGTTGAAAAAACAATCCATAGATGTACAATATGGAGGGGAAAATGCTAGCAGTTACAAAAAGATTGATTCAAGTATTTCTCCTTCAGAACTGTGAAAAAATAATTTTTCTATTACTTGAAAATAATTGGAATTTTTAACTTTTAGCTTGTTCTGTTGAAAATCATTTTATGTCAGTCTCTTCTCCCACAATTTTCCATAGCTAGTAAGTATAATTGATATTTTATTTATATTTTTCTCTAGTTTTATTAGTCCATAATTTACATTTGTCCTCATGAATACTCTTTAATAAGCTTACTCTAACCATACTAGATATAAAATGGGCATACAAGTGAATACAAATTTCTATTTCATAAAATATGGCAGATTAGATACAAACTCTAGATGACATTCACATCAAGTAGCTAAAAATTCTAGATACAAACTCTAGGTGACATTCACATCAAGCAGCTAAAATGTAAAAATTTCATTTTAAATGCATTGTTATACTACCAGGAATACAGGACACAGTGAAGCCAAACTTGAAGGGAAAAAGGGGATCCTCTGGGTAAACAAATTCAGAATTCAAAAGCTGGCTTTCCACTTAGAGAGTTTCTGCTAAACCTCAATCACTTGAAATCTGGATTTGAAAAATATGTGGTAGGGCACAGAGGTTGGGAGGAAGTAAGGTGAGCAACAAAAGAGCTAGGGTTATTTCACACCTACACTATCCAGGCTTTGATTGACTAATAGAAGACCCTAACATAGCAATAGGATCACAAAGGCCAGGGAATAATTTTAATAATATAAGAAAACAATGAATTTTGACAATCTCAAATGAATCTTGGCTTTCTGAAGGGGACTATAAATCTATATTAAATAATTATAATCACTGCACAGACCTCATTTAACCATAATAACTAATTTCACCAAATCTAAGTTGTATCACAAACTCTCTAGCAAATATTTTATTTCACAGTGTCCTTAGGTTTGTAGTTACCCACATAAGTGGCAGAAGCAAAAGCAAATCTCTGAAGTTATCAAAGATCCTCACAGCTAAAACACAATAAAGCAAATCACAAGTATAAACAGAACCATGCCACTATAACCATGAGACACCAGACAGCAAAATCAGGCTTGCAGATATATTAGAATTATCAGATAGAGACAATTAAATACATATATTTACTCTACCTGAAAAGATAAAAGAGTGGATTAAGGAAAACCAAGAATAGGGGAGTATAAACATAGTCAGGCAATTACGGAAAGGATCACATAAAATTCCTACAATTAAAAATGTTAGAAGTAGGGGCACCTGGGTGGCTCAGTCAGGTTAGGGTCTAACTTCAGCTCAGGTAATGATCTCACTGTTACCAAGTTTGAGTCCCATGTTAGGCTCTGTGCTGACAGCTCTGAGCCTGGATCCTGTTTCAGACTCTGTGTCTCCCTCTCTCTCTCTCTCTCTCTCTGCCCCTCTCTCGCTCATGCTCTGTCTCTCTTTCTCTCACTTTCTCTTTCTGTCAAAATTAAACATTAAAAAATAATATAAAAATGTTAGAAGTAAAATATAGAACCACCTAAAATCAGATTAAGCAAAACTGAACAGATAGTGAATGGGAATATAAATCTGAAAACTCAGTGTAGGGGACAAAGAAAAAGAAAACATAAAACGTAAGCGGAGGAGATGAAGATTAACTCAGGGTTCCAACAGGAGTTAAAAATAAATAAAACCATGAAATATTCAAGGATATAGCCTGAGATAATAAAGATAGAGTAACTAAAACAGTGTAAATACTAGGGCAGTAATAAAGGAATAAAACACTCTAAAGGCTTAAGAACAGATTAATGTCTATCTGGAAACAATAAATGACAACTGGCATACCAGATCAATAATTAAATAAAATTTAATAATTTATAAAGTCTATTTTATAAATAGTAACTCATATCAGAAAAAATTCAACACAAATGGTTTAATTGCTTAAAAGTTAAAAGAAAGTCTTCACAACTTCATAAATATCTATTCTACTTATTTGCAATATATACATTTAAATTCATGATTCTAAATTAGGGAAGGACACAAACCAATAGAAATTATAATGATAAGATCTATACTTAAAAAATTAAGAACATGTTGGAAGCCATTTTCTGAACTCACAAAGCTGAGAAAAAACTCCTTGTGAGGTAAGGCAGGTTTGCAAGGTGGGGCCTCCCACCATCAAGATGGTGACTGATGTCTACCCCCACTCAATTATTTTTGCTTGAGCACCAACCCCCAAGAATCCTTGTTGACTGGTATCAGGAGTGACTTGCCTCCTTATCCTAAAAATATGCTAACTGTATCTTGTGAAGGAACTTATTATAGGAATTTTTTCTTTTGTGTTTATGGGAGCAAATATTACATTTCCTGAGAAATCTGTTTTACTTCCCACCATGAGGATTTGGATGCTTAACCAACTCTGCCAGCCAGGGTCCCCAAGACAGAGAACATTCTTTCTCTTTCCTTTATTTTTTGAAGGCAAGGAACAGTCTAAAAATGGATTGAATGGTAATTCCCCTTGGAGTTTAAGCAAGTGGACGTTTAAATATACTACGAAACAACAATCTCAATGCAATTTATTTAAGAAAGATTTGTAGTTTTCTTACCTCATTAGATACATTTGTGTATCTTCACATTTCCACAGTGCAAACAAACCGTCTAACAGTATAACTTTAAAGAGATATTTCCATGTGGTGGTTGACCAAAAATTTTTAATAGAGTTTGGCAGTCTATGAACCATGCAACAAGCCTTTTGAAAAAAGAACCATTTTACCTCTAGGTTTGTAGAGTATGCTCAAACTGATACAATATAGACATTCACATTGACATATACAGAATTAGAACATAGCTTTAATGGAAAACCTTACTTTTCAATAGCAGATTATATCATCAAACAAAACTAAAAGAGAGTTAACTAATGAATTACTTGCAACAGTTTAGCTTGAATTCTGTAGAAGAAAATAGACTTTTAAGCTTATAAATAAGCTGTAGCAAATGCTAATGTTATAACTTTTAAAAGCTTTCAACACAGGATGCAAATTACTGCAGAGTTTTTTCAATGACTACAAAATTGGAACCACACAGTGTTTTCATTTATATTCCTGAGGCTTTAGGTTCAATTAAACTAAAAATGTGTGATGCCAAAAACAGTTTCTGTTAATTTTAGGCTTATATGTATTTTGTTAGGAATTTAAATCCATCTGCATTTAAGATTCATTTACAATGGTCTAATTAAAAAGTTGCTTAGTAAAGCTTTTTTGACATCAAGGAGCCTCAGGAGTCTTTTAAAATCACCATTCATAAATCACATCTTCCTCCTGTAAATAAAGCTAACTTGTTTGTGTGTTTAAGGAAAAAAATCAACCTAAATATGAATGTGTATTATGCCAACGATTTAAAACAGTATTTTAATTCAGCCAAAAGTATATCTACTCTCCCATTTCCTATAAAATGAAATTTTAAAATTATTTACAATGTGTTTTACTTTAGGCACATCATAAAATTAATTTAGAGCATAAGAAAAAATTAAGAGACAAATGCAAGTTATTTTACACAACACAGAAGCATGTATCAAGATCAAATGATCCAAGAACCAAGAAGAAAAGGTTCTTTATATTTTGTAAGGGACAGTTGGGTTTTGTACCATATAACAGTCAAGCCTCTTACTTTAATCCTTATAAACCAACCCATACAAATTAATAGATAAATAATTAAAGTAACTAAATACAAATATATATTCTAGAGTAATATCTTTCAAGGAGGTAAGTTAACTACTAATTTTTTCCATAGCACTTGTCTTTAATTCTATATATATATTCAGACCCCAATTTTATATACTTGCATAAAAACCAAATATGCTGCCTTAAAAATAGTTTTCCGATGTATATAATTCCACTTACAGAGATTTTGAAAATAAATCTCCCTATAAATTAAGATCTTTACACAGGGATAGGGCTCCTGAGTGGTTCAGTCAGCTAAGCATAGTACTTCAGCCCAGGTCATGATCTCAAGGTCTGCAAGTTTCAGCTCCACAATGGGCTCCTCACTGACATTGCAGAGCCTGCTTGGGATTCTCTCTCTCCCTCTCCCTCTGCTTCCTCCTGCATGCATGCATGTGCTCAATCTTTGTCTCTCTCAAAATAAATAAATTTAAAAGAAAAGATATTTACACCATGATAGTACGTTTAAATATGTGGGAATTAAGTGAATAAACCTTGAGTTTTTCTGCAGCAAAGTTTTGTTAGAACAAATAGTAAAATAACATGAATATAACATGACAGTTTCTCTGTCTTCTCCCTTATTCCTTGCTTTACTACTCTGTTGACATCCACTTACAGACGTGCACACATACATATACATAAATAGACACATGATCCTGCAGAAGTACACACAATATACTGCAGATGAAGCTCTGTTGAAGAATAAAGTGCATTCTCGTTAATTGTGTCTTTTTCAACATTTACAACAAGGATGTGTACATTTATTGCTTGTTTATATTTATTTATACAAGTTGCATGGCCAATGATTATCGATTAAAAATAAATAGTTATCTTTTTATTTCTAGGTGAGATACACTACGTTATTATCTATGGTAATGATTCCCATGGCTTTATTATGGAAACTAGTAATTATTTCCTTCTTTGGTGGATTTGAAAAAAGTAAAACCTTTACTGAAAAACTAATAATGTGATAATAACAGTAATCTAAAATGCAAATTGCCCACACTTCTATCACTTAATAAATATTCCTGTATTTTTTTTTCATTTAGGCTTCTATTTCTTTTTCATTTGCGTATCTAATATATATTTATGAAGTATTACAAAATTTGATGTTCTAATTTTTTATTTACTAAACAATGAAATATTTTCTCCCACTGATCTGTAGTTTCTTTGTTGTTTTTTTTTTCTTCGAATATCTCCCTATGTCTCTCTTTTCCAAACACCCAATCAAATGTAACCAGTATGAACATTTCAGTGCCTTGATGCCTTAATCAATACCAGTATTCTTTCTAAGACACACATATTTTCTGGAATGGTATACTATGAATACATCATGGCCATCCTTCCACAATACCTACAGATTCCTTTTTAATGGCACTATGCTACTTAATAGTGTGGTTAAAGTGAAGTGTATTCTTTGTCTTCTTAATGAACTTTCAAGTTCTTTTCAGGACACTCCTCCATAAATCACATAATTATAGTTCTTGTTGTCTATTTATCCTTTAGTATAGGAATTTTTTATTTTCCCTACAGTCAGAAATCCAGGGAGGACATTGCTGAAAACAATATTACATATGGATTTGTTTAAAAAAATATATAGTGAATCTTGAGGCACCTGGGTGGCTCAGTTGGTTAAGCATCTGACTCTTGATCTGGCTCAGGTCATGATCTCGCCATTTATGAGATTAAGACCCACATTTGGCTCTGTGCTGACAGCACGGAGTCTCCTTGGGATTCTGTCTCTCTCCCTTTCTCTCTGTCCTCTCTCTCTCTCTCTTTCAAAATAAATAAATAAACATTTTAAAAAATAATAGTGAATCTCATTTCTACAAACAATGTGTGAAAGTACTCTTTATTACTGCCTTTGGGTACCATTATTCTAATTTCTGACAAATGATAGTTTCTTTTATTGTTACATGTCTCTAAGGACTGAATGACCAATGTTCATACAATTTGAAGTTTATGTTTTTAATGGCTTAATAAATAATGTCTTTTATCCCCCTACTGGATATATGCTCTTGTAATAAATGATAGAAACACTTAACAAACTATCTAGCATGTTTTACCTTAATGTTACATGTGTTGCAGGTATTTGTACCAGTTTTCTACTTCCCTTTGACTCTATCTGAGATGTACAGATTACTCTAATTCTCTTACAACTTTATTGCTACATTTTAATATATTTGGAACTTAATTTTGTTTGAGTTAATTATCCAGTTTTTCCCCTCCACATTAGATTAAAATATCTACTTGGCATACACTGTTTTCTCCATTATACAATCCTTTTATTTATTGTCTATAACATCCATTTTATAGAATTATTCTAGTAAGTGATATTATTACGTAAAGCAAGTACTCATGCTTCATGAGTCTTAATGATTCTTCAGTTTCCATATTTATTTATTCACCTAAGTCTTGCATGTCTCTACATTCAGTTAAAATTAATATTATATAGGGGTGCCTGGGTGGCCTAATCGGTTAAGTGTATTATCCTGATTTCAGTTCAGTTCATGATATCAGGTTGTGAGATCAAGCCATAGTCAATTCTCTTTAAGATTCTCTCTCTCCCTCTCCCTCACCTCTCAAAATAATAATAATACTATATATGTGTATATACATATATACTTAGTATGGAATGACTGTTATGTTTACAATATTAAGACACTTAGGAACATGCCAAATTTTCTATTTTAATATCCTTCAATAAAATCTATGACATTCAGTAAATCTTTTATGTGATAGTTAAGTAAATTTGACTCTAATTATTTTTTAAAAGAAAACTATAATGATAAACATTTGTTTATTCTAAGTGAAAAAAAATGAGGAGGGAGCATAAAAGAGAAAGTCAAGAGAAAATAGATGGTAGAAATGGATTCACGTTCATTAGTAATAACTTTAGTTTATATCTACTATCTTGTTCTTGTAACAACTGGTTTTTCTTCTCTTCTTTGGTACCTGCCTCTTTTTCATCATTGAAGTATTTTTAAAATTCCATTTTATTTGTCTATTGACTCCTTAGTTATATATATATATATATATATATATATATATATATATATATATATATATATTTTTTTTTTTTTTTTAAATTTCGGTGCTTAATTTTAAGGTAAAACATGTAACCTGGTCACAGTCTACATAGAGATAATATTTTATGGATTCACATAAAACATGGCACCTTCAGTAGCAAATACAATTTAAGCTAATTGCTAATGCGCTGGTGGTTAAATATTTTACATCATACATACATTATCTAATTAAAAATTTAAAAATTTAATTTTTGCATTTAACCATTGTCTTGGTAATAAGTTAAGAAAAAAGAAATATTGCCTTTCGTATTTACACACAAAATTAAAATATGGGTGCTTTTTATTTTTTTCTGTAGATAGGAGGTTCCATCTAGCATCATTGCCTTCAGCATTTTTAAAATCTAGTACAAGTCTGTTGTTGATGTGTTTCCTGATATTTAATGCATAAGCAATGTGTGGTTTTATTCTTATCCTTGAAGAATATTTTCGTTAGATATAGAATATTAAGTTGGCAATCACTTGGGGCGCCTGGGTGGCTCAGTCAGTTAAGCGTCTGACTGAGGCTCAGGTCATGATCTCACGGTTTGTGTGTGATCTCACAGTTCTGTGTCTCCCTTTCTCTCTGACCCTCCCCCACTCATGCTCTGTTTCTCTCTGTCTCAATAATAAATAAACATAAAAAAAAGTTGAAGTTGGCCTTTGTTTCTTTTTGGCACTTTAAAACTGTCAGTTCGTAATCTTCTGGCCTCCATTTTTTCATCACACTTACATTACTTTTTAAAAAAACATATTTATAAGTTGTTATTTGCCTTGCAGCATTTGTAATTTCCTCTTTCTATTTTTGGTTTACAGCAATTTAACTACTAGTTTGCTTTTCATGATTTTTCATTTACAGGGTTTGCTAATCTTTAATATGTAAGTGGATGTTTGGGGTTCATGTGGAGAAAGTTTTAGACGTTATTTCTTCAAATATTTTTAATGCACTATTATTCCTTTTCCTTCCTTCTGGAGTCTATGCTATACATGTACTCAAATACTTGATATTGTCTCTGTGAGTCTCAGCGTTCTCTGCTGTTTTTTACTAATTTCCCCTCTGTCCTTCAAAATGTATGTTTTATATTTGATTATATTGTTTTATTGATCTTTTATTATATATTCTCCACCTGCTATTAAGACAATCCAGGAAATTTTTAGCTTCATATATAGTATTTTTCAATTCTAAAATTTCCCTTTGAGTGCATTATTTTTTTATTTTTGTTTGTTTTCAGTAGTACCCATTTCCCTATTGGTAGTCTCTTTCTTTTTGTTCATTATGCATACTCCTTCCGGTATACACAGAACATACTTACTGCAGCTATTTCAAAATCTTTCTCTGTTAACTTCAATACCTGAGTCATCTCAGGTAAGTTTATACTTAACTGACTGAGCCACCCAGGCACTTGTTTTTTGTTTTTATAATACTCACACAGGCTTATATTCATGGCTAGACCTTTGCATGTATACTATTTTTCCTTTTTAAAAATTTTTAAATATATATATATTTTAATTTTTGAGAGAGAATATGTGAGAGAGAGAGAGCATGTGCACACAGTCATAAGCAGGGTAGGGTCAGAGAGAAAGGGGAACAGAGGATCTGAAGCAGGCTCCGTGTTGACAGCAGACAGCCTGGTGTGGGGCTCAAACTCAGGAACAATGAGATGACCTGAGCTGAAGACAGAGGCTTAACTGACTGAGCCGCCCAAGAGCCTTATGCTGTTTTCTTTAGTGGTGTTAAAAGAGGTCTGAATGAAACTTGGTAGGGAGTTATGTTACTGGAGGAGCCTTTGATCCTGTTAGACTTTCTTTTATTGTTAGGTCTGCTGTGCTTCTCTTTTATCTTAGAATCATAGAGTCAGCCTTACTCTAGGTTATCATCTTTACTTTTACAGTGTGGCCTTTCTAGAGGTGCTCAAGATTTTTTCACTCAGACTGATCCAGAACTCAAATATTCCAGCCTCTGCATAAATGCTGGTATTTCTGTTCACCTCTCAGCTCCACTGTAGCATGCCTTCAGCATGCTCAGCCCAGTCCTCAGCAGGGACACACGAGAATCCCAGTGCAAAACTGTGGAGGGGATATTCCCTCTCACTGGATAGCTTCCTACTTGTAAAGGAATTGGCCAACAGATACTAGTATTTTTTAAAAAAAATTTAAAAACAAGTTAGTTAACATATAGTGAAATAATGATTTCAAGAATAGAATTTAGTGATTCATCATTTTCATATAACACCCAGTGTTCATCCTAACAAGTGCCCTCCTGAATGTCCATTGCCCATTTAGCCCATCCCCCACCCAGCATCCCTCCAGCACCCCTTAGTTTGTTCTCTGTATTTAAGAGTCTCTTATGGTTTGTCACCCTCTCTGTTTTTATCTTATTTTTACTACCCTTCCTCTATGTCCATCTGTTTTGTTTATTAAATTCCACAGATGAGTGAAATCACATGATATTTATTTGTATCTCTGACTTATTTTGTTTACCATAACACACCCTAGATCCACCTATGTTGTTGCAAATGGCAAGATTTCATTCTTTTTGATTGCTGAGTAATATTCCTGTGTGTGTGTGTGTGAGTGTGTGTGTGTGTGTGTGTGCGTGTGTATACACACGCACCACATCTTCTTTATCAATCCATTAGTCAATGGAAATTTGGCAAATACTAGCATTTTAAGAAGCTCTGAACATGAACATTGGGGTACCTGGATGGCTCAGTTGGTTAAGAATCCAACTCCTGACTTCATCTTGGGTCATGATCTCATGGTTTGTGGGTTCATGCCCCACATTGGTCTCTGTGCTGATAGTGAGGAGCCTGCTTGAGATTCTCTCTCTCTCCCTCTCTTTTTCCCTTCCCCACTCATGCGGTCTCTGTCTCTCTCTCAAAATAAATAAATAAACTTTAAAAAATATATTTAAAACCCAAAATATAGCAAGCCAGGAGGGTCTGCAGAGCATTGAACTTGTAGGAGGACTTAAGTAATTTTGACATATTCCTGGAGGCTGAATTTGGATAAAACAAGAGTGACAAACTCTTACTATTACAGGCTGCAGTCATGTGAGGGCCTCCATATTTTCATGGGTTTTACCCACATGGACCACAGCAGATTCTAATGTTGAGAGCCAAGAAAAATTCTATACCAGCTTTTGCACCTGTGGGGAAAGGAGTAACCATTGTGAAAAACACTGAGAACTTTCTCAGTAACAGAGGCTTACTTTGAAGAAAAAGAGATTTTGCAGTGCTATCTACTTTGAGTTAGAGCATTTCTTGACTCTAGCTCCGTCCAAACTTCTGGTTTCACTTAAACTGTGGGGGAAGTGGTGGAGAGAAAACAAAGAAACAACATGAGAAACACTTATGACAGTTTTGGCCTAGGGGCACTGCTTCTCTAAAAGGTAAAATTTAATCGGGATTTTAGAAAGTTTATCATGCACATCTTGTCACCATGTCACCAGTTCTACCATATATGGGATTATAGCTAAGGGACTGCAAAATGCAGATTCTGGAGAATGGACTCAGATATGAAACAGATATTGGAATTATCATGTAGGAAATTTAAAATAACTAGGATTAATATTTTAAGTCCTCTAGTAGAAAAAATAGAGAATTTGCAAGAACAATGTGTACTATAAGCAGAGCTAGAAAAACTGAGTCTGGGTGGCTCAGTTGGTTGAGTGGCCGACTTCAGCTCAGATCATGATCTCATGGCTAGAAGGCTTGTGAGTTCAAGCCCTGCATCGGGCTCTGTGCTCACAGCTCAGAGCATAGAGCCTGCATAAGATTCTGCGTCTCCTTCTGTCTCTGTCCTTCCCCTGCTCACGCATGCTCTCTCTTTCTGTCACCAAAAAAAAAAAAAAATTAAAAATTTGTTTAAATAAAAAAAATATTTTAAATAAAGAAAACCTTTAAGAATCAAAATGAAATAGAAAACTCAAAAACACTGCAAAATAAATTTTTAAAAATGCTTTGGAAGTGATCGATAGTGGATTGGATACTGCTGGAAAAAGAATGAATGAGCATGAAAATAGTTCCACAGATTTCCCAATAACAAAACAGATAAAACACATAACAAATGTAAAACATTATTGGATTTCAAAGACATTTATATTTGTAACTAAATAGAATCCTGAAATAATATGCTTTGACATATATGGTCAAGTGATTTTTGAAAAGGATACCAAGACCATTCAATGGGGAAGAGGTAGCATTTTCCACAAATTGTGCTGGGAAAACTGGATATACACATGCAAAAGAATTAAGTAAGATGTTTATCTAAAACCATACACAAAATTAACTCAAAATGGATTAAATACTGGGGCACTTCTGGCTCAGTAGTGGAGCATGTGACTCTTGATCTCAAGGTAGTGAGTTTAAGCCCCATATTAGGCATGATGCCTACTTAATAAATAAATATAAATAAATATAAATAAATAAGTAAATAAATAAATAAAATTATCCTTAAGTATATCCTAAATATAAGACCTAAAACAATATAATAATATAACCTTTAGAAGAAAAGATAGGACGAAAACTTCATGACATAGATTTGGCAATGATTTCTAATACACGACACCAAAGGCATAGTAAAAAAAGAAATGAGAGACCCCCCCAAAAAAAAAAAAGAAGAAGAAGAAGAAGAAGAAAGCAAGAAAAAGTGGACTTCATATGAGATTATCCATAGAGTAAAATGGCAAACCACAAAATGGGAGAAATTATTTGCAAATCAAACATATGATAAGGTATTAATACCCAGATTACATAGAGAACTCTAAAACTTAACACAACAATAATGACCCTATTCAAAAATGGGCAAAGGACTTGAATAGATATTTTACCCAAGATATATGAATAGTAAATAAGCACATGAAAACATGCTCAACATAATAAGGAAATACAAATGAAAGTTACAATGAGATACCACCTCACATCCATTAAAATGCCTTCTGTCAAAGAAAGGAAACAAATAGAAAACAACAAATGTTGGTGAGTATGTGGAAAAACTGAAATCTGTGTAATGTTACTGGGAATGTAAAATGGTCCAGTACCTGTGGAAAACAGTATAATTGTTCTTCAAAAAATTAAAAACAGAATTAGCATATGATTCAGCAATTCCATTTCTGGAAATATACTCAAAAGAACTAAATGCACAATCTCAAAGAGGTATTTGTACATCCATGTTTCTAGCAGCATTACTCATAATAGGTATATATGGAAGTAATGAAAGTATCTGTTAACAAATAAATGGATAAACAAAATACTGTATATGCATAGAGTGGAATATAATTCAGCTTTAAAAAGGAAGGAAATGATAACATGGTTGAAGCCTGAGGACATTATGCTAAGTGAAGTAAACCAAGCACACACACACACACACACACACACACGCACACACACACACAAATATTCCATGATTTCATCACATTAGGTGCTAAAAGTAGTCAAAATTCTATGGACAAAAAGTATAATGGTTGTTGCCAGAGGTTTTGGGGAGGGAAAAATGGAGAGTTATTCTTTAAGGAATACAGAGTTTCAGTTTTACAAGGTGCAAAGTGTTGTGGAGATGGATGATGGTGATGCTTGAATGACAATGTAAATGTATTTAATACCACTGAACTGTGCATTTAAAAAGGTTAGGATAGCAAATATTACATGTGTTATATCACAAAAACAGTAGACAAATGACCCAATATAAATGTTTTAGTGATTAAAAAAAGGAAAGGGAGGAAATAGATGATTACCATGATTAAAAATAGTCGAAAGAAAGCTAGAATAGCTATATTAATTTCAGAAAGAGCAGACTTCAGAACAAGGAAATTAATGAGGGATGAAAAGAGAAGCATTACATGAGGAAATTTTTTCAAGAATATATAATAATCCTTATTGTGTATACACATACCAATAGACTGTCAAACTACATGAGGCAAAACTTACAGCAATGCAAGGAAAAATAGGCAAACCACCATTATATTTGAAAACTTCAACATGCTTTCAGTAATTGATAGGTCAAGCAGACAGATAATGATGAAGGATATAGCTGACTTGAAAAGTGTTATCTGTCAAGTTGATTAAATTAGCATTGATAGAATGCTCCATTAAATAAATGTAGAATACTGTTCTCAAGCTTTCATAGAGCATTTGGAAAATAGACGCATTCTACATCATGAAACACTTCCTAACACATTCAAAATAATAGAAATCTTATAGAGTATGTTCTTAAACCACATGAAATTAAACTAGAAATTAATAACAGCAAGACAGCTGGAAAATGCCAAAATATTAGGAGATTGAATAGCATACTTCTCAATAAAATGAGTCAAAGAAAAAAAATACCAAAAGGAATTGTACAATATTTTGAATTCACAGATAGATACATATGATAGAACACTTCATATAATTTTTCAAAACTTATGGAGTGTGGTAAAAGCAGTGAGTGAATGCTTTGAATAAAAATTGAAGCATTAAATATATTAGAAAAGAAGAGAGATGCAAAATCAATAACCAAGATTCCACTTTAGGGTATTAGAAAAAAGGAGAGCAATTTTAGACTAAAGCAAGCATAAAAAAGTAACTAGAGCAAAAATCAGTAAAATTAAAAACAGGAAAAAATAGACAAAATCAATGGAATCAAAGCCAGTTATTCAAAAGGAACCATATACTGATAAACCTCTAGCCACGCTTCCCAAGAAAAATGAAAATGAAGAAGCAGTTATAATATCACTACTGATCCCTTGGACATTAGAAAGATAATAAAGAGGAGCCTGAATGGCTCAATTGGTTAAATGTCCAACTCTTGATTTTGGCTTAGGTCATGAACTCAAGGTTCCTGAGTTCCTTCATCCCCCTGGCTATTAATCCAATTGATTTAAAATCTCATGTCACACAAAACCTGCACATGACCATCCATAGTAGCTTTGTTCATAATTTGAAAAAACCAGAAGCAACCAAGATGCTCCTGAATAGGTGAATGGCTAAGCAGCGATACATCGATGCAATGGACTATTATAGAGCAACAAAAAGAAAATTACTATAAAGCTATGAAAACAAATGGAGTATTCTTAAATTCATATTAAGTGAAAAAATCTGAAAAAACTATATACAGTGTGATTTCAAAGACATTTTGGAAAAGGCAAAAGTATAGACACAGCAAAACAAGTACAGACATTAAATTATTCCAAGGACTTAGGGGAAGGGGGAGGCATATACACGAAGCATAGCATATTTTTTGTATGATGAACTATTTTTGACAGTATTTGTAATGGTAGGGACATTACATAATGGATTTGTCAAAACCCGTAAAACTTTAAAGTACAGAGTCAAGCTGATTGTATGAAAACTTAAATCATTTAGGGAATCAAGGACACACAGGAAAGAATATAGACTGTGACAAAAGATTTATCTGTATTATGAGTGTATGAAATGATCTCAGTGAAGAAAGCAGAGGGGAAGCATGCTGACTAAATAGTGGAAATGAGTTAAATCTATGACTAAGGCAAAAAAATTAAATATAAACACTGTACACTCAGCAGTAATATTGTTCGCCAAAAGGGAATGGGTATTGGAATGGAACAATTAAGTCAATGTAAGATAAAGAGTGGAGCCAAGTCTCTCACTATTGAAGTATAGATAAGCAAGGGGAGATTAGAATAACCCAAGTGGTAATGTATTATGGATGGAGCTACCAGTAAGAACACAATTTTAACTTAATATAAATACAGATGACTACCTATGAAATATTTACTGATGTGTATGTATACTCATGTTAGGATATGCACATACATTTCTTCACTTGGTCAGGTGAGAGGGCCTAAAAGAAAAGATACCTGATGGCTATAAGCACATCTATCACTCAGACCTTATTTTCTAGTATCATTTACCAATAAAAGGAACCAAGTCTCCTTGAATAAATCACTCAAATATCCAAGATGAGTGTGGAGCATCTTTGCAGTTTCAGAAAGTAAGGAAGGGCTAAAAAAACAATGAAAGTAGACAAACAAGTCTACAATGACAGGGAACCTGAGGAACACAGGAGGCAAGTGAAAAACTTCCATAACCAAAGATGGGACAATTTGTGCAACAAATAAATAGAATAACACTGAATTTTAACTCAAAGTATAAAATAAATACCCACGGATCCATACTGATATAAATGAATCATTAAATTATTAAAAGGGGAGAGACAAATGTCCTATACAGAAGAACTCCAAATACTGAATATAGTTTCTCCATCTTTGCAACTACCCACTCCTTAAGTCAGAGTGATTTCCTTTCAAAGAGAACAGTGTGAAAAGGAGAATAAAAGGAATTTTCACAGGTGGAGAACCTAACAAACAGTACCTTAGTCAAGGGATCAAGGTCAACATCAACAGTCATAAGTCATGTTGATTGTATATATCTTTCCTTTGGTGTGATAAAAATGTCACGGTCATCTTCTTCAAAACCTATAAAACTCAATCTAATAACAATACTGTAATAATAACAATAACAAATCAGATAAATTCCAGTAGAAGAACATCATATAAAATATATGACTAGTGTTTCTTAAAACTGTCAAGGTCATCAAAAACAAAGTCTGAAATTTTCACAGCCAAGAAAAGTCTAAGACATGAAAAATAATTGTAATGTGGTATCATGGATAAGAACCTGGGAGGGAGGGATTAAAAAAAATATTACATAAAAAGTCAGAAAATCTAAATGTACTACAGACTTTATTCAATAACAATATGTCAGTAGTAGTGTATTAATTGCAGTAAGCGCCCTATATAACATCCTATATTATACGATGTTAGTGATAGGTGAACTAGATATGGAATATGCTGAAATGCTAAGTGCTGCCATCACAGTTTTTCTTCAAACCTAAACTGTTCTAAACTATAAAAGTTTTTATGGGCTGAGTTGTACCCCTTCCTTCTTCTGCCCCCATTGATTGAGTGAAGTCCTAACCTCCAAGTACTTCAGAATATGACTATATTTAGAGATAAGGTCTTTAAAGAGGCAATTCAATTTAACTTAAGTCATTAGAATATGGCCTAATACAATCTGACTAATAACGTCCATGTAAAAGGAAGACAATTTGGACACAGACACACAAAAGGCAGCAATGTGGAGATACTGAGAAAAGAGAGACACCCGCGAACCGAGGAAGGAGGTCTCAGGAGAAACCAACCTTGCCAACACCTTGATCTTAGACATCTAGTCTCCAGAACTGTGGGGAGATAAATCTATTTTATTTAAGTCACCCGGTGTATGGTATTTGTTACAGCAGCCCTAGCAAGCCAATACGGTTGTTTTAAAAAATATACATGTGAGCTCCATTCTTATTCAGGTTAAATCTCATTTCATTGTATTTTAAATTTTATCTGTTGCTGATGTCTTATGCTGATGTGGTTGTCTTTGCATATATGATATATGTGGTTTACTACCTCCTTTTTTATGTTTTAGAGATCTCATTATAAATATTTTGATTCCTGTTCAAGTGTGTGTGTGTATGTGTGTGCATGTGTGGCTTCTGTATCATTTTTTGTCTGTATATAAAAAATGCATACATTTTCATCAAAAAGCCCTTTGAACTCCCTGAAAATTGTCCATGCCCCTTCTCTTAGTATGTTTTCTTCAGCATTTATAACATATAAAATAATCATTATGATCAACCATTTCAGAATAAAAGCTCTATGACACAAAGGTTTTGTTTGTTTGTGTGTGAGTGTGTTTTCTTTTCTTTTTTTCTTTTTTTTCCCCATATTTTAATTTTTTTCTGTTTTATGTGTATCAACCAGGTCAGTGCCTGGGCATGGTGGGTACGCAGTTAGTATTAGCTCTATTTTTAAATAAACATCTAAGTTTATATTGATATCTACGATATATTTGCAAAATACTCCTCACCCATGAATAGGTCATAATACATCTGCTAATGTTTGAATATAGTGATTGAATATAATTATAAGCACTAAAAGTTTGGGGTGCCTGGGCGGCTCAGTCAGTTGAGCGCCTGACTTCAGCTCAGGTCATGATCTCACAGTCCATGGGTTCGAGCCCCTCATCGGGCTCTGTTCTGACAGCTCAGAGCCTGAGCCCGCTTCAGATTCTGTGTCTCCCTTTCTTTCTGCCCCTCCCCCACTCTCTCTCTGTCTCTCTCTCTCTCTCTCAAAATAAAGGCATAAAAATTTTTTAATAAAAAAATACTGAAACTTTATATTGACTTTCTTAAAGCAATTTACGTGTAAAAAGTATAACTGATTTTGTTTTTATTTAACATCCCTATAGTATCAAGTTTCAACTTTCAGTAATAAGTTTAAACTTAAAACAAACAAAAAACTCCTAATTTCTACACAATGGTTTATTAAGAATGTTTGGTTTGAGAAAGTATGAGTATGTGCATTATTCTTTTCTTTTTCTGTATAAAAAGTTGTCTTTCAGGAGAACAGGGCTGGATCAGTTGGTTGAGTGTCCGACTTTGGCTACAGTCATGATCTCACAGTTTGGGGTTTCAAGCCCTTTGTTGGGATCTGTGGTGACTCCTCGGAGCCTGGAGCCTGCTTCGAATTCTGTCTCCTCCTCTCTCTCTCTGCCCCTCTCTTGCTTTCACTCTCTCTCTCTCTCTCTCTCTCTCTCTCTCAAAAATAAATAAGCATTAAACAACTTACAGGAAAAATTTTTAAAAGTTGTCTTTCATTCTGTGGTTGTTTTTTTTCACCTATATCACTAAGAAAGATGTCCAAAATTTTGCTCTGTCTTCATTAGAATATTTGCCATCAGTTTGGCTTATGTCCATATTAACTATGCCCACTCTGTACTATGCTTTGTGAAATTCAAATAACACAAAAGTTTCTTTTAAGTACAATACTAATTTTAATCACAAAAGACAAGGTGTCCTAAAAGAGAAGGGGTAGGGAATAGAGAAGGTGTGAGAGTTTCACATATGGTCTTTGACAGATGGATAAATCACTTTCGATCAGCATACTGAGTTTAAAGCAGACAAGGGTGATCCTCCACTGAAAAAAAAATTATTTCTTTCCTATTCCAGTTTTATTTTCATTCATCATTAACTTATTGAGCCTCCTATTACATAGGTTACACATAAAGTAAAATGGAATGCTTGTTCTCAAAGTACTTCTAACTACAAAACCTTTTGAAATAAAATATATTCCCAGAGAACTAAAATACAAATGAACAAAAGTGAAAAGTAGACATATAATTGAAACATATTATAATTGAAGTATAGAATTATCTATGATATGATAGAGAGAAAGGTGCTTGTAATAAAAATAATTAAGTTTTGAAAAAAGGTAGATTGTTTTCCAATGCACAGATGGAAGGGAATAGCATATGGAGTTGACAATGTGTACAAATATGGAAAGATGAGGAACAGTATATTGCATGCGAGTACTGACAGTAATTCGTTATTTTTGGCCTGAAGGTTACATGTGGTATCACAGGTCTATGCCACATGGATAGGAAGGTAGGTCACCTAGAGCCTGACTCACAATGCTGAGAGCTATCGTAGGGATGAACTTTGTGCCAAATGCCCAAGTAAGAACTTGGAGGTTAAAGGTCATGTGTTTATTTTTTTTTTTTACATTTATTTATTTTTTTTGAGAGAGTGAGACAGAATGAGAGGGGAGGGTCAGAGAGAGAAGAAGGCTCCAGGCTCTAAGCTAGCTGTCAGTACAGAGTCCAACGGCGGTCTCAAACCCACCAAACGTGAGATCGTGACCTGAGCTGAGGTCAGGCACCCCAAGATCGTGTGTTTAAAAAGTGTTAAAAAAAAAAAAAGCTCCCAAATGGTGCCATTTAGAGTTCCCAAACCAGGCTCAATTCATAATCTAGTTGCCATTTCAACCCCCAAAATGTAATCTTAACCAGTCAGCCAGGAATTTTTCAGTCCTTACCAAGGCGTCTACCTCCTGGGTGCTCTCTACCCACTAAAAAGATACGAGGTAATACGCACGATAAGACACCTTATTTCCTTACCTCACCAGCCCCCCCGCCCTCCCCAGTAAGCAGTGTACCTGGAACAATCCTTTTCTTTTGCTAACTTTCTAGTCCCCACCCTCCCTCTACAAAATCTTCCATTTTGTACAACTCCTTGAAATGCCCCTCTATTTGTTATGGGATGCTATCTGATCCACAAAGCGTTTAATGAGGTCAACCAGATCTTCAAATTTACTTGACTGAACAAAAGGCAACCAGACATCCTTATACTGGTGTAATTATAGAAATATCAGACACATTTTCTTCAATCAAATAAACTAAGGTATTCGAACTTCTGTATTCATTAAAATATCAAATGACTCATATATTTGATTACAGTCTTTATGAAAAATTTGAAATTGAGGTTTTATTACTAACTTGTCACGGACATTTATTCACTTTTAAGTCTCTGTTTAATATAAATTTATCTAGGATAGATGCTCATAAACTGTAAGCAAGTTTTCATTTGACTTATAAATTCATAAAAGTCACACGTTAGGTTTTATAGTAGCTAGAAACGTCTGAATATCTATTTAATAAGCACACTGTTAATTTTTTAATAAAAAATAAGGCTATAAGGAGTGAATTAGTGATTTAAAGAATCTTAATGCTTTCACATTAACTAGTCAAGAAATTTAACTTACAAATTTATAGAACAAAGTAGAGTCAAAGATAGTAAGCTGATTATGTTGGTAGGTATAGATTACAATGTTAGTAGGTATAGTCTGTCAAATATAGTTTATAATTTTAAGTAAACAAATACAAGCAGTTATCTATAACCAAATGTTAATAAATTCAAATTCCCTTAATAAAAATTTATAACTCAGAATTGTAAGTAAATTTTACAGTTCTTAGAGCTCTGAAAAGAAACCAATAATATTATAGGATTATTATCCTTTATATCAAATAGGTATATATTTTATGATGATGAGATACAAAGTCAGTATGTGTTAATTTTTAGTTTTACAGTAACAACTTTGTAAATAACGACTAATCTTTTTAATATATCTAAATGAATCTAAAGACAGTGACATTTCAGTGAACTGAACATCTATCATATTATTCTTTTCAAATTTGCTTAATAAATGACCAATTGAGGAACATATAAATGCTTTATTCCACATTATGGAAGAAAGAATTATGTATCCAATTTTATAAAAGTAGAATCTGAGGTTTAGAAAGACTATATTTAATTGCACAAAAGTATAACACTAGTTAATCACCTTAGTACAGATTTACACACAAGTCTCTTTTCACTTTCCTAATGGTGAAAATAGCAATATTTGATACCATTAATGGTGAATGAATGAGGATTTCTAAATGGTGATAAGAGTAATATTTGTTGCATTTATTTCATTACATAAATTGTAGTGCAAAAGCACCTAAAGAGTAATAATGGTATTGATATCAGCACGTCTTTATTTCTTTTCAATTTAATCCATCCAACGTAAACACACTGGATTTTTTGCTTCAATTTAAATTAATACTGTACAGTTTCTAATCCCCATCTAGCAAGTTTATATCTGTTTATTTTAAAATAACACATTCTTCTATAAACACTAGATTTGGTAACTGAGAGGAGGACTAGTGAACTGAAAGATTTTTGTTTCAATGCTCAGATTACAGAAGAAAAGAGAGTTTGAGATTTCACTCTAACTTTCGACATTTTTAAAGCACTGAACAATTCTTACACAGCTCAGTTTGACAGACAGTACCATCTAACAAACAGGTGTTTCAAGCTCAGAGCTAAGGATTGTTGGCAGAAATGTGTGGGGCAGTCCACAGAAAACCAGCCAACATGTACTTGGCTTCCATCCTTGCTTTCCCCAGCACTAATTTCATTCACTGATAATTGTGCAAAGGTAAAATTATTACTGCCTGTGGAAATCTTTTATAAACGCTTTAAGTAAGTTTATTTCTTTTCCTTTTCCATTTTACACTCTAGCATTGCAAATGGAGATTTCTCATAAATGAATAGTCTTTCAAAGCATATCAATCAGTGACCAACCTTACTAACATTTAAAAAATCCATTTATGACATATGCTTGGCAGGTTTTCTGGTCTCCAGTTAAAAAGCAGTCTTCCTACTTAAAAACACCTTTTTGACTGTAACTCTACCTAAAAAATATTCATATCTCTTTTTGATAGCAGCATATAAGCCTTATCAACTTGCTAAAATTCCAAACAAGACTCAAGGATGAAAATGGGCATATTTCTTATATTCGGGGCATTAAAACAAATAAATAGCAATGTACATCCTGGATTTCATAACCAATTCCCTTTCCATTCCCTTTTTCATGAATTTAAATAATCAGGATAGAGGGAGAAAGAAAATCAACACATGTGAGAATTTTTATAGAAGTCTTGGATGTAGATCCACTCTCTAATGATTATATACAAGAAATCAAAATTCCCAGAAGTGTATAAATGCTAAACCATCTGTCTTTTTAAATTATTGATTATTTGCAAGTTTCTTTAACTTTTGCTAGATAGCTGTCAGAGTAGGAAAATATTAGTTTAGTTTTGGAAATAAAAAATTTTTTAAATTATAGGTTTAAGCTATTATAATTCCTTATAATAGGTTATAAAAAATAGATGTAAAATTTCAGTAAGTCAAATTAAACAATGCTATGAATTATCAGTTCTCATGGAAATAAGCCAAATACATTTGCTACATGTTTAATAATTCATTTGTACTGTTTTATAATCTCTATATTGCCATTACAATTTTTGTGTCTTCTCTATTGTGAATATACTATAAAATTCTAAAAACTTAGAAATGCTTATACAGTTTCATTATGATTTACATATATTAAATGTAATCATGTAATATATGCATACATATGATGAATAATAAACCACTATTTTAATATCTAATATTATATTTGAGGCTCTTTCTGAATATACACATAATTAGCATCTTTATGCAAGAAATTTTACTGCAATTCTGATTTCTGCCTTTGTAAAAATTTTCTGAAGATCCACAGAAAATGATCTGAATGCATTGTGTTGAGAATTTAAATAAAAATTCTTGAAAGCCTCAGTAATTTACATTTCTACAATAGTGTGTTGAAAATGTCATTTCAAAATTCACTGGAAATACTTATTGTATTTTTAATATTAAAAAATTACATTTATTTATTTTTGAGAGACAGAGAGAGACAGAGAACAAGTGGAGAGGACTAAGAGAGAATGAGACATAGAATTTAAAGCACGCCCCACTCTCTGAGCTGTCAGCACAGAGCCCAATGCTGGGCTCGAACTTATGAACTGTGAGATCATGACCTGAGCAGTAGTCAGACACTTAACCCACTGAGTCACCCAGGTGCCCCTAATATTTTATTTTGTGTGTAGAGAAGTATATCCTACCTTTTTTTGACATTTGCTGTGATACTAGTAACATTTCTATTTTCACAATTTCTCAAATTTTCCATAAAATATTTAATATCCATTCATAAGTCTTATTGTGATATCACTTTTATTAATATACAAGAGCTTTACATTCTTAAATAGTAACATTTCTTTTTAATTTTTTTAATGTTTATTTTTTTGAAAGAGAGACAGACGGAATGTGACCAGGGAAGGGGCGGAGAGAGAGGAAGACACAGACTCTGAAGCAGGCTCCAGGCTCCAAGAGCCTGATGCAGCCTCAAACCCACAAACCTTGAGATCACGACCTGAGCCAAACCCAGAGGTTTAAATGACTAGGCCACCCAGGCACACCAATAGTAACATTTCATTTGCCTTATTTGTTCAATATTTTTTATTAAGCCCTTCATATATTTTCAATGTCTAGAAATATTAACTGTGAATTGAAATTCTTATTTCCCTGACTTCTTGGTACCTATTTTATACCAGAAATTCTATTCCCATTTAATGAATATTTCATATAAAATATTTAATTATATTCAATTAAGTAGTTACCTTGTTTAATTCATATTTAAGATCAACTTAATTAAATGTTATTTATGATATTTGTATAATATAGGATAGATATAGTGTTTTTACCAAAACTTAATCAACTATTCTCTGACTTATGTTATAATTTATTAAATTATTCTATGTTTCCTCACATTGCTTTTCTGATATTTTACTATTATCATTATTTCTTTACAGAACATTTTAGTATATCTAGGGCAAGTTCTCTATCATTATTTTACATCAAAATACTCTATTTTCATTATTTTATTTCAAATAAATTTTTTAAATGTGTTTTTTGAGAAAAAACTTAAAATATCTTAATTGAAATTACATCATATGTATGTTAATTAAGAAAAATGATTTTTCAATAGTGAATTCTTTGACCAGGAGTAGAGTATCTTTCTGCATCTGTTAAGTAAATGTTCAGATTTTCAGTATATTTCGTACTTTTCTCCATGTAGAATTTTCAGTTCCACTTGAAAATCCATTTTCCTAAAATACTCTTCATACACAGTAAAATGCATCAATTCTTTTTATGTTTGTTTTGTTTTTTAAGCAGAATTCACTCCCAGTGTAGAGCCCAACGTGGGGCTTGAACTCATGACCATGTGACATCAAGACCTGAGAAGAAATTGAGTCAGACGCTTAACCAACTGAGCCACCCAGACACCCCAAAATAAATTCATTCTTAAAAAAAATTTTTTTTAATGTTTTCTCTATTTTCGAGACAGAGAGAGACAGAGCATGAATGGGGAGGGGCATAGAGAAAGAGGGAGACACAGAATCGGAAGCAGGCTCAAGGCTCTGAGCTGTCAGCACAGAGCCCAACACGGGGCTTGAACCCATGAACATGAGATCATGACCTGAACTGAAGTTGGAGGTTTAACCGACTGAGCCACCCAGGCGCCCCAAAATGAATCCATTCTTAAGGGTGTTGTCTGATATGTTTTGACACCTGTATACAACCATGTGACTCCAGTCATATATATAAGACACCCTACAGTTGTCTTTGAGACTCGCAGCCCTCTCACCCTCTTCCCTGCCACCACAAGCAGAAATTCATATAATTTATAAAACTGTAGATTCATTTTTCCTGATTAAAACATAACATAAACAGAAATCTGTAGAGTACTTTCTTGTGACAGGATAGTTATTTAGCATACTTTTTTGAGGTTCATCCATGTTAATGTGTGTGTTTCAGTTGTTCGTTTATGTTGCTGATTAGTCCATTGTATGAAAATACTATAATTTACTTATCCATTTACCAGTAGAGGGGTATCTGAATGTGTAAGTTTGTGACTGTTAGGAATGAAGCAATTATAAATATTCATGTAAGTTTTCTGTGAAACCATGTTTTAATTTTTTGCTAAAAACCTAGGAGTGAATTCCTGGGTCATGGAGTATGTGTGTGTCCAACTTTACACAGCTTGCTAAACTGTTTTCTAAAGTAGCTGCATCACTTACACCCACCCTCACTCTATTACACTGCCAAGTCCCTGCAATCTTCACCAACAGTTGGTGTTACAAATATTTTTTATTATTTTTTAAATGTCTATTTTTTTTGAGAGAGAGAGAGAGAGAGAGCAAGAGAAAGCATACAAGAGCAAGCAGGAGGAGGGGCAGAGAGAGAAAATCCCAAGCAGGCTTTGTGCTGATAGCACAGGCTGGATCACAAGGCCATGAGATCATGACCTGAGCCACAGCAACAGTTGGATGCTTAACTGAATGAGCCACCCAGGCACCGCTAGTTCTTTTAATTTTATACAATTTACTAGGAATGGTGGTATCTAATTTTATTGTGCATATCCCTAATAACTAATTTTGAACATTTTTTATGTGCTTTTTGATATCAATATATGTTATTTGGTGAAATGTCTATTAAAATCTTTTGCTTTGTTTTTATTGGGTTGTTTTCTTCTAGTATGAGTTATTTCTTAATCAAATGTTTGGGCTTAACATTATACAATATTGGCCTAGAATTCTCCTTGTGAGAAAGTATATATTGTCATATTTGTTTAATAAATACAAAACTTTTAGATATTCTAAATATTCTTGACAAAATTGTTTCTTTGAAGAAATTTTTTCATATTATATGATGTTAATTATCACACCTTTCTCCAAAATATTCCTTATAATCTTTCTAATAACTGGAGGATATTTTTCAATCATATTAGAAACTTATATTTTATTTCTAGCAGAGATATTTCCAATGAACCAGTTATATTGATTTACTCTATGAGTAAATCTTTTTTGTTTGTTTGTTTCAAGTTTTTATTTAAATTTTAGTTAGGTACCATATAGTGTAATATTGGTTTCAGGAGTAGAATTTAGTGGTTCATCACTTATATATAACATCCAGTGCTCATCACAATAAGTGCCCTCCTTAATGCCCACCACACACTTAGCCCATCCCCCACCCACATCCCCTCCATATATCCTCAGTTTGTTTTCTATAGTTAAGAGCCTCTCATACTTTCCCTCCTTCTCTCTCTCTCTCTCTCTCTCACTCTCACTCTCTGGGTCTCTCTTTGGTTTGATTGTTTTCTATTTGAGATGATTTCACTCTTCCTTCTATTTACTTTGTGTTAGTCCTTTATTTTAAAATATTAATCTATAAAATTCGATCAGTTTAAATATCTTATTTATGCATTCATTCATTCATTTTTTTTGGAGATAGAGAACACAAGCGAGGCGGAGGGGCAGAGGAAGAGACAGAGGATCGTAGGGAGGCTCCATGCGCAGTGCAGAGCCTGATGAGGTGCTCAATCCCAGTCCTCGAATCATGGCCTGAGCCAAAATCAACAGGTGGACACACAACAAACTGAGCCAGCCAGGCACCCCTTTAAACATCTTTTTAAAATAAACATTAAAAATGCCAAATTTTATGTACTGCTTTAGCTGTATCCCACAAAAGTTTATATATTCTTTCCTCTATTATAGATTCTAAATATTTTATAAAATTTAACTTTTCATTTTTTGTTTATTTAATAGATAATTACAAATGTCATTGTTAATTCCAATATTGCAAATTTTCTAGGTACTTTAAAAATAGATTTCTAATACATTTCCATTGTGATCAAATAACATACTTTGCATGATTCCAATCATTTTTGATATTTTGAGACATGTTTCATAGTTCAGTGTATTCATCTTAATGTTTCATGTGCACTGGAACTGAATGTTTTCTGTAGTTAGTCTGAAGGTCAAAATTTATGTATTTCAGTTAGGACAAGCTGGCTGATAGTCTTTTAAGTCTCCTTATAAGTTTTTCTAATTATTTGGTTTATCAATTTCTGGGAGAATTGTGTTTTAATGTACAAATGCATAATTATTTGATCATATATTGATATATATACACATACAGAGAAAGAGAGAGTTCGGTTAAGAATTTAGCATATATTAAGAGAATAATTTTAAGTATTTTGTTTCTGGGTTAATAAAATCTACTGAGAAAAAAGAACATATGTTTTACTATCTGAGCTATATATTATAATTATTTTTCATGTAAAACTAAAAAATCCTGCCATGAAATCTCAGCCTCTGTATGTTATTAAGTATAATGTTTGACACGTGATAAATTATATTTTTCTCAATATTTGGTTACTTAAAATTTTCTAGTTTTTAATATTCATAAATTTTAGTTTTTAAGAAATCTTACATATTAATGTATGTTCCCAGTGGTATTTTATTTTATACTTTTGTCAACATACTATTATATGTGGTTATATAGCCTGTCATATTCCTATTTTAGGCATTTTTGTGTTTTTTTGTAATGTTCATTTATTTATTTTGAAAGATAGGGAAAGTGAGAAAGAGTGCAAGCTAGGAAGGGGCAAGGGAGAGAGAGAGAGAGAAAGAGAATTCCAAGCAGGATCCATGCTGTCAGTGAGAGCCTCAATGCGGAGCTCAAACTCACAAACTATGAGATCATGACCTAATTTGAAATCTGGAGTTGGATGCTCACCCAACGGAACCATCCAGATGCCCTCATTTTTGTTTCTTTTAATTAGTCAATATAATTTATTTTTAAAAACAGACTGATTTCTTCATTAATTTTACTAGAATTATGATTTTTGCGTTTGGTTTATCACTCAAACTCTTTTTACTTTCCTTAAATTTACTTAAGAATCAGTCATACGATCACTCATCCCTAGGCTTTCTAGTATAATAAAATTAAAAAACAGCTATTTTCATTTTTGTGTATGTACTAACAATCATTTAGCAAACTCTATATAAGTCAAAGGCATGTTTAGAAACATGATTTAATCATAATTTGTTCTTTAGTAGACTAATACATAATATTAGTGCACTTTTATCTTTAATAATGAATGCACATTTCATTTATGGTTTTCAATCAACATTTTACCTACAAAATTCTATTCTGCCTTAATAGAAGGTAACTCCTAATTTGGTAATAATTCACATTGTTTGCTTTTATAAATCTGGTCTCCATAATCCTTATCCTGCTGTGTCTCTAACAGTCAGTAATACAAGGTGGATTTAGAAGCCTATTTTAAACCCCTGGAATCCGTTTTTCTAAGCGTAAGAAAGAGCATCTATGCTACTCCATCCCCCTAGCAAATTCCTGCAAGTTCTTTGATTGTTTGGTTAACAAGTTGATCTGTGGAATGCAGGCCTCTGCTACAGGCATCTCTAAGGTTATTCCCACGGCATTCTAATAATTTATTTCCCTTCATATTTATTCTATTTTTCAAAGTTTTTCTTTGTTTTCCCTCCTTATATACTGTAAAGTCTTACAGAGTCTTTCAGTGTTTAGATATATCAATTACAATCCAATTCTAAAAATCTTATTAGGGTTTTTTTTAAGGAACTTATCGAGAACAATTAGAAAAGCACAGACAATAGTAAAAGAACAAGGTGGATGGATGAATTATACCAATTATAGGATATAATATGCAGTTATAATAATTTCTTTCTTTAATGTTTTATTCTTTTTGATACAGAGACAGAGCATGAGAGGGGGAGGGGCAGAGAAAGAGGGAGACACAGAATCCAAAGCAGCCTCCAGGCTCTGGGCTGTCAGCACAGAGCCCGACTGGGGGCTCCAACCCACGAATGTGAGATCATGACCTCAGCCGAAGTCAGAGGCCCAACCAATTGAGCCACAGGTGACCCACTTACAATAATTTCAAAAGAGTATGTTAACATAGGGACAGAAAAATGGACTAATGGAAGTCCAAAAGAGTCCAAAAATAGACTCAAACAATTGTGGTAAGTTGATACATAACATAGAAAGCTTTAGTATACATTGTAAAATGATAAACTAAACACAAATGGGGCTGGAACAACTTGTTTTGATATAATAATAATAGTAAAGATAGTAATAAAAATAACAGATTCCATACCACTAAAAGTACATTCCAGAAGAGTCAGTTACCTATGTGTAAACATTTTAAAAGATTAACTATTTAAAAGTATATAAGTGGAATTATTTAAGCCCTTATAGTAAGGAAAAAATCCCTAGAGATATCAAAGGGAAAACATAAAATAAATATATTGATATATTTAAATATGTCAAAATGAAAATATTCTGGGATTATAAGGTCATGGACAATAAAATATTTTGTCATGTAATAACCAAAACAGGATAGGTATCCATGAAATGTTCTAATAAATGCAAAGCATTCTGAAAAATATATGACAAATTATGAGCACAAAATAAATGCTATCTAAAATAGTCATTGTTTTTATGAATACATAAAGACCTTAAAGCTATAAGAAGCATAAATTAAGAAGCCTTAGCTGAGTAGAAAATTTGGCAAAAAATATGGATAGCAATTTAAAGGAAGAAAAATGAAATAGCCAATAAAAATGTGCTAATCTCATTAATAATCAGAAAAATATAGGTGAGATGTCATTCATTTCCATTAGATTGGCAAAAATTAAATCTTAATAGTAAATGTTAGTGAAGATGAGGAGCAGTGAAAGTTTCATTAATTACTGAGTTGCTTAATTTTGCTATAGCAAAAGCTTAGTGAAAATGAAAATGAACATATTTTATAAATTGGTAATTTCATTAGTAGTAGATATATATAACTCATATTTGCAAAATGTGACATAAAAAAGAATATATTTTTGTAATATTTAAAATTTGAATTAGTCTAAATATTTTCTAAAATGCAAATTTAAAATGTGATATTCATAAATTAAATATCCATATTAATCAACAAGAGATACAGGTATGAACATGGACAAATCTCAAAAGCATAATGTGTGAAGGACACCTGGGTGGCTCAGTCAGTTAAGCATCTGACTCTTGATTTTGGCTCAGGTCATGATCTCACGGTTCCGTGCGATCAAGCCCCTTGCCTGGCTCTGCACTGACAGTAAAGAGTCTGATTCTTGGGATCCTCTCTCACCCTCTCTCTCTGTTGCTCCCCTGCTATCTCTCTCTCTCTCTCTCTCTCTCTCTCTCAAAATAAATAAATAAACTTTTTTTAAAGCATAATGTGTGAAAAATGAAGGAAGGTATATACAGTACCATTTTTATATATAATTTAAAATCATATAAATCTGTGTTACATATTTTTAGTGATAAATATAAATGAACATCAAATTCAAAAAAGTAAATACTTCTGAAATGGAAGGATGGGCATGAGATGAGGAAAATATAAATAAGTGTCTTCAACTTTTAAATTTACAACTTAATTTGAAATATAAACATCACTCTGAATCAAATAAGGCAGAATATTAAGATCTGAACAGCCATATGAGAAGAAACACGTGTGTTTATTTTCCTCAAATATTTGATGTGTGTTTAAAATACTTCAGAGTAATTTAGAACCAAAAGTATTTGTAAGTGTAGTAATAGGATTAAATTGAAAAGTTTTCAGATTTGTTGTAAGAATGAAAGATAAGCTAGGCCACAGATTAGAAAAATGGGACAATAATTCTGTCATGAATAAGAAAGGAGAACTCAGGGACCTAGAAGGTATTATGCTTAGTGAAATAAGTCAGACAAAGAAAGACAAATGCCATATCATTCCACTTCGATGTGCAACCTAAAAAACAAAACAAATGGATAAAAAACAGCGCAATCAGACCTACAAATGCAGAGAATAAATTCATGGCTGCCAGAGGAGAGGGGTGGGGGAGGGATGAGAAAAATGGGAGAAGGGGAATAGGAAAACCCCACCGTACAATCTGTATGAAAACAGATGGGAGCTACACCTGTGGCAAGCACAGCCTAATGTATTGAGTTGCTGAATCACTTTGTTGTAAACTTCAAATTATGTGACATTATATGACAACCATACTCAAAACTTAAAAAAAAAAAAGAAGGGGTATTGGGGAATTTAGAAGAAGTTATCTGTAGAGAATGATGAATTCAGTTCGCCAGGAAAAAGTTTTGCATACTTTGGATATCCGTAATTAGTAAAATACACCAGGAGAGGAATATAGACACTGATAATATATGGAGATCAAGTTTTGGAAGTTATCCACCAAGAAGCGATAACTGAAACTAAGCAATGGAATGAGATTAGCATTGGAAGGAGAATCATTGCAAGGAAGCAAAAAGCCTTTAGTATTCTTCATTTGCATGTGGTGACTCCAAATTGCTAACAAAATTAGACCATAAAGACAGAAATAAATAAGAAAGGTATTATCATTATTGAATGAAAAGAGTATGACAAAAATATGCAGACTTGGGAAATGGGGTACCTTGGCGAAAGGGAAATCAAGAAGAGGATTCAAGAAGACTGCTTGTCTCATTGCATGATATCACTTTGTCTAGTGATTTTTATTTGTGAGTCTCCTACTTCTTTCAATTAAGTCAGCCAGTAAAGCTTTGAAGTCCCCGGTAGACACTGACAGCTTTATCAAAATGCAATGTGATGAAAGGCTTACTCTGACTCCTTCATATTTCAAATCAATTTGTTCATAGTAGAAATAGAGAATTTTTTAAGAGAGCATATGGCTTCATGAAAAAAGAGTTCTGCAACTACTTAGTTAAAGCTATTCTGTGGTTTTGGCATCTGATGATAGAATATTTTATCTGCTTATCTTGAGCCTTTACTTAAAAGATTGCATTGTAGTTTTTATTCTACTGAAGTTAAATTTGTCCTGACATAACTTTATAACAAAAGGTGGTCACATCAGTTCCTATGGCTTAACATTATGTGATAATATTTTTAGTATATAGTCTAAAAATAATATTTACTAAGATGGATAATCAGTTCTGACAGTAAAATACTTTTGTATATAAGTAAAATACTCTTTTCTTAAAAATTAAACATATTTAAAATAATAAAAAATTATCCAGCCCTTAATATGTATACTTGTTCATAACAAAGACTATGAGAGATTTGCAGACTTCAGTTCTGCCAGTGTGAAAAGTTATTCTGAAAATACTCCAGTTTCAAAACACAAAATATGCTTGATAAAACATAGCAAACCACCTATAAAGTGCACACCTTACTGTGTAAGTAAATAAGGAAAATTCACATCGTATGGAACCTAGAGAAAGTTGGAACCCATGGTGATAAACTAATGCTGACAATCTGATGGACCTAAGGGCTTCTGATGATTTCAGAAATCTAGAGACTTGAGTTTTAAATACTGCCCAGAGACATGCATTGGAAATTAAAGCCTTTGGGTCTACTACTAGTCAGAAACTGCTACTCAGATTCCTTCATAGAACATCTTGAATTTTAACAATAACAACAACAGAACTTAAAAGTTCAAGAGAGTAAGTTAAATAGAGTATACAGAAAACACAAGGACATAGAAAGTATCAAAAATCAAAAAAAGGTTAAGAGGTAATATAATGAGAGTGCAACATACAGTTTCTAAATTTTTAGAGAAAAAAAAGGGATGATAGACATGAAGCATGATAAAAAATAAAAGTTAATAAATAATAATCCATATCTAGACTCATCAGAATGATTTCCCAAACAACTAAGTCATAAAACTTAGGTAAAAACAGACAAAAAGGAAAATAAACAGGTAACCGGTAGAAGAATGACAAGAGACGTTTAAGAGTTAGCCAAAAAACTAAATTAGTAGAACTAAAACAGAATGAAAAAATTAAAAAGAAAAAAGAAAAGGCATAATATAGTAAAATACTTCCAAACAGATCAATAATGATACTCAAAAATTTATATATATCCATGCATTTTAATTCAACCATATATTATATATAATATATATACCAAAACTATAAAAGCACAGAAAAGTATATATAAAGAGGGAAATTTTTTTACTTTGGAATTAGTGATTAATACAAAGATGAATTATCTTAATATTTTTTCTAACCTTATTTATCTATGTATTTAATTTTTTAATGTTTATTTTATTTTTGTGTGAGGGAGAGACAGAGCATGAGCAGGAAAGGAGCAGAGAGAGGGGAGACACAGAATCAAAGCAGGCTCTAGGCTCTAAGCTGTCAGCACAGAGCCCAACATGGGGCTAGAACTCATGAACCACAAGATCATGACCTGAGCCAAAATCCGATGCTTAACCAACAGACCAACCCAGGTACCCTGTAAGTTTACTTATTTTGAGAAAGAGAGAGAGTGCACAAATAGGGGATGGGGCAGAGAGAGAGAGAAGGGAATCCCAAGCAGGCTCTGCACTATCAGTGGGGAGTCCAATGGGGGTCTCAATCCCATGAACCTTGAGATCATGACCTGAGCCAAAATCAAGAGATGGGACACTCAATCAGTTGAGCCACCCAGTCTCCCCAAATTATCTTAATAAATTTATTTGATAAGACAGATTTTATCCAAATATAATTAAAGACAAATAGGGAGCCTACATACTGAAAAAGAAGATTCTAAACATTATTAAATTAATAATATGCACAAAGTAAAAACAGTATAACTACAAGTGAGGTAAAACACTAATATAGTGAAAGATTTTATAATTATCTTTCAACAGTTTGCAATGCTAACAAAAATCAGTAATGATACAGACATTAAAAAAAACATATTCAATACACTTGATCTAAAGGACATATATAAAGCACATAACAACAGCTGAAGAATTTGTTATTTACATTTGACATCTAAAAGTAACTATATACAGGTTTCAAAAATAATTTTTGATAATTTCCAAAGAATCAGTGTCATATAGATTGAGATTAACAAAAATATTAAAAGAAAACTTCCTATTAAAATTAAAACAAACAAACAAACAGTGACCACTGGAATTGATCTATACAACAATCTTCTGGAAGTGTTGACCAGTGCAAGAAAAAGAAATTTTTTAAAAAAACATTCAAAAAGAAACAATCACTATTCACGACCATCTACTTAAGAAGCTCAATTCACTTCTCATGGTATTACATATTATGTTGTTATTATAAGTTATGTATAAGTTATAGTTTGTTTTATGGGGTATATAAGAATGTAATTTTGGAAATTTTATATTTTTCCTTCAACGTTCTCACAATTTTCTGTTTCTCTTGAGATTTCTAAGTGTTATACATAAAAAATATTAAGGATCTAAATGATCCCTAAATAATCTATTTGGTTTCTTTACAGGTGATCCTCTGATAATAAACTTTGAAAAGATTGTTCCCAAATGTACCTAGAGGACTTTGTCAAGAAGAGATTTCACATTCTGAAAAAAAATTAAATTCAGAGATGTTCGAGAAAACTAAATTTTGCTTTCATCATCTATTTTAATATTTTTCTATACTTGAGCAGAAATATTTCTGAAGAATAAGTGAATATTTTCTGGGATGTTTGTAAATATAGGTTATTAAGATCTGTTAAGTGGGCCCTAAGTGTCAGTGGTTTGTATTAACTCTAGTAGCTGTTCTTAAAGGCAGCGCATATTGCTTCTCTCCACTTTATCTCTTCTTTGTGGCTGGACTTTGGATTCAGTAACTGGACTGAACCCTGAGGCAGAAGCTACCTACTGATTATGGTAAGAACAAGTGCTGGAGTCCAGCTCCAGCAGGTCCAGGGCTCCCTGAAGGATGGACATTGTAGGTGTTGGTGAAAGAGAGTGAGAGAGCCTTGGCTTCTTTCTGATCGCCAGGCAGGCATCTCTGCACTGACTTGAGAGTCAGCTTTATTTATGGAAAAAACGTATGGGGGTACAAAACAGAAGTGGCAATTGCCTTAGACAATGATTTCTGATGACAAGTTCTTTGGTATGTAAAAATTTCCCAAAACATAGATTGTTAGAAGATTCATGCATAATCTTTACCAATAGTGATTGATGTAGGTGACTAGATGCTTATCACATGGGGAAGGAATGTGTCTTCAGCATTCAAATACAAGGCAATGTTTTAGCATAGCAAAGGCAAAAGTTACTTCTTTGTGAGCAGGGTCAATAGCTTGTTTTCTTGAGGGGAAGAAAAGCAGGTTTCTCAGGAAATGTAATATTTGCTTCCATAATCACAAAAGGAGAAACTCCTATAATAAGTTGTTTCACATGGCACAACTCACATATTTTTAGCATAAGAAGACAAGTCACTCTTGATATGAGTGGGAGGTAGACATCAGTTGCCATCTGATGGTGGGAGACCCCCGCCCTGAAACCCACCTTACTTCAGAAATGGCTTCCAGCAAACAATGGGGTAAGACAAAAGTGTTAATGCTCAGAGAACTGGTTTATAGTTGTGGATAAATTTATTATACATTTAAATGTGAGCAAAATAAATCTATACTGTGTTTAATCCACATTTATTTTGGAATGTTACTTTTCTTTTACTCACAGCTCAATTATATTCTATATAATATTAGTGACTTAGCTTACAAGAAGAATAAATAATAAAGAGCTATTATAAAACCATCTTAATGAAGACAGTTTAGTACTAAAGCAGAAATAAATATATTTGCTTATGAATTAACAAAATCAAATAAGTTTTCAGAGTAGATCTACAATAAAAATGGGAAATGTATATATTTGAGCAGTCATATTCCATATCCACAGCAGATGTGTAATCATAAATGTGCTAGATAAAATAATAATATTCCCTATATCACCATATTCTTTTTTTTTTCTTTTTGAGAGAGAGAGAGAGAGAGAGAGAGAGAGAGAGAGAGAGAGAGAGAGAGAGAGAGAATGTCTACACAGGAAGAGGAGGGGCAGAAGGAGAAGGAGAGAATCTCAAGGAGGCTTCCAGGGAGATCATGACCTGAGCTGAAATCAAGAGTCAGATGCTTAACTGACTGAGCCACCCAAGCACCCCACCATATTCTATTTTAATTTTTTTTAACATTTATTTATTTTTGAGAGGCAGAGACACAGAGCGCAAGCAGGGGACAGGGGTAAGAGAGAGACAGAGACACATAATCTGAAGCAGGCTCCAGGCTCTGAGCTGTCATCACAGAGCCTAAAGCGGAGCTCAGACTCAGGAACATTGAAATCATGACCTGAGCCTAAGTCAGACACTTAACCGATTGAGCCACCCAGGTGCACCCATCATATTCTATTTTAAACTGTGTTACCTATGTTTAGAAACTGGAATATAGCAGTTTGGGGAGAGGAATTCAAATTATTTACTGAACATTTTGAAGACACAAAGAAAACATTTTAAGTTGGAGAGTTCCAATTTCAGAGACAGTAGCATTGTAGTACTCTTCTTTTTTTTTTTTTTTTTTTTTAGTAGTATTGTATTCTTACCTTTTTGTTCAATGTCCTGTGTTATTTAAAGCCTATCTTTCCCATTTGAACATTACCTCCTAGTGGGTTAACTTTTGCCTTTACCCTGTTAGCACTGTATTTTGTGAAAAACATTGATACTCAATAAAGGTTTGTAAAATATACTTGTTTGTAAAATATACTCTTTTATTTAAATATTGTAGTTCAGTAATTATTTTAAAGACTATATTATTATTTGTTTTATATATCAGCTTTGTTAAGCTTGTTGACTTGATCAGTATGAATTATCCTTGAGTGGTGGGTCATATCTTTGTTTCTGAGTGTGTGAGCCCAAGGGTTAGGCTCTGAGTCTTTGAAGACATACCAATGTATTGAAGGATATCTACAGACACTTATTTGAGACAGACTTCAAGCTCTTTCCTCCCACAGTCATACACTTCTGGAAAAATATTTATAGTCTACCAAAGGCCATACTGATTTCAAAATCCAATTCTTTTTTTAAAGAGTACTAAAGGTTATATGCTGTATGTACATTGCATTCATCTGGAATCACTGAAGCAGTTTGCAGGTAAAGAAGAGAAAGGGGCAAGTGGCAAAATTATCAGTGAATGTAAGGGACTTTTTAAGAGATTTGTGAATACATAATATTTATATATCGTTTATGGAAATTAGTATATGTTGGAATTATAAATATCTTCAATAAGAAAGTGCCACAACCTATTCATTTCTTTGTACACTCAGAAGGTTTAAAACATTGGAAATTATGAAAAATTCTATTTAAATGGGAAACAAATGATAGCATATAAAACAGTTGATAAGTTCAAAGAATGAAATTATGAGTAAAACTATTTTGAAATTACTCGAATCGTATTTTAAGCATATATCTTGTAAATGCTATAAAAATAAAATGTATTAATTTTGACAACTGAAAGTATTTGTTAGGAAACTGTAGTTGCAATATAATATCTATGGCTGACCACTAGGTGTCCTCAATATCTGTTCTCCCATATTCCATTGACAGGAAGCTTATCTGTCCATCTATATATTATATAGTCAGCCTTCTGTAGCTATATATAGCCCTGAGACCATGTTCTGATTAATAAGCTTAAGTGCTGATTACCACTTGTAAGACTTGAAAAGGTTTTGTCATGCATTCCTACAGCCCTGTCTCTTTTCCCACTGTCTAGATGATTGTAAGCACTAAATCAGGATCCTTTCACTCACATGTAGAAGCCAAGTGTTGAGATTACAGTACTGCCATATCACCCCTGGATATTATTCATCAGCACTGTTGGAATGAAATTTACATATTGTTTTAAATATTTATTTGGGGGGTTACGGAGGGGCAGAGAGAGAGGGAGAGAGAATTTCAAGCAGGCTCCACACTGTTAGGCCATAGCTTAACACAGGGCTTGATCCCATCAACTGTGAGATCATGACATGAACCAAAATCAAGAGTCAGATGCTTTACCAACTAAATCACCCAGGTGCCCCACCATATTGTTTTATACACAGTATTTTGTAGTGTTTTCTCCTCTCTCCTTAAAAGAAATTTATCATACACCTCAATCGAAGCCTATTACTTATGAATAAGTAATAGTAATAGTATTAGTAATAGCCTATTACTTATGAATAAGTAATAACCATTTCCTGTGAGATTAAGTTAACATGTCAGACTCCAATCCTCAATTATCACTTAACTTTAGATTTATGCTTCCATTTTGATTCTGTTATATGGCCCTATGTTTTTTTCATTCACTTACTTGAAATTTAAAACCAAAACATGGCTTTGTAATGTTTCTACCTAAAAACTTCTGTGTGACTAGCTAAAAATGGGCTATAAAATCTCATCAGGATTTCTTTGAGCTACAATATAAACAGGACAGAAATCTATAGTCAGCATACAAGTGAACTCTCACTATTACCACATTTCTATTTGTTTATATTGGATCACCCCTAGAATTCTCTGTTTCTGAAACTATTTTCCACTTCTGTTAGCAGTTCCTGTAATTTTCTTGGAAACTGAACAATGTATCATGCACGAGAAAACCACTGTGTTGAGGGCAGAAGTAACATTTCAGATTCCACAACAGTGCTGATAGAATTCCAATAACAACACCTAAAATCACTGATACACCTCAATATAATTTAACAACTGGATTGCGGTTGACATTGCAAGGAATAAAAATATTGAATGTTGAACAAAGTAAACTCCAGCCTCATATAATGCCTAATTTCTGGGTGAGGCTAAAAATCCTGTTAAATATTGGTTAAGGGTACATTATATATACGGAAGTGTGATTACACTTCCAGTCACAAATTTACACACTCCAATAAGTATCTTGTGTCCAGGGAATACCAATAAAGTATTATGTATGAAAAAGCTCATCCCCTCTATGTTGTTCTTTTCATTTGCACTTGCAAATATTTGTTAAATGTTTTTATTTTCACACTGGATTGTGAGTTCCATGAAGGTAAGCCTTTGTCTGGTTACAAAATACTCATTGTCTGGCATTTGGCAGCTGATTAATATATGCCTGTTCATGAGTCATTATTCTCTATAGCAACAGGTTTGCTTTTATACATAATTACTGTGGATTCTGACACTGCAAGTATTCATTTTTTGCATTCAGCATGGGCTATGTGAACCACCTCCAGCAAAGAAAAGAATATCATACTGTGTATATTTGGTATACTGTCTCCCTTGTCTTTTCATTCCTACCTTATTACCTCTCCCTGACTTCTTGGCCACTATGCCTCTTGAATTTAATCACTTAATGCAAATATTTCAGAACTCTTTTTGGAATGGCGTCCAGATACATAAAAATATGAACAAACAAATAAAATGTAAATGACTTTAGAAATTCCACTCATGGTAGGATACAAGCAAGCACAAAACAGGTTTATTGATCTTCAATCAGTGGCTTCAACTAAGCTATGTTCTTGAGTGATATCTTTGGAAGACCTCATTGCCTCACCATCATGATTAGTGATTTTATTATTTTTAAGTTTATTTATTTATTTTTAGAGCGAGAGAGAGAGAGCACATGCAAGCAGAGGAAGGGCAGAGAATGAGGGAGAAAGAGGGAGAGAGAGAGAGAGAGAGAGAGAGAGAGAGACAGAGAGACAGAGAGAGAGAATCCCAAGCAGGTTCCATGCTGTCAGCACAGAACTCCATGCAGGGCTTGAACTCATGAACTGTAAGATCATGACCTGAGCCGAAATCAAGAGTCCAAGGCTTAACTGACTGAGCCACCCAGATGCCCCTTGGTTAGTGATTTTAAAAGTACATTCTAGTACAATCCAATTCAAGATTTTAATGATCTAGTTCTTCAAACCCCACCTCTCCCCCTTTCCCATCCTCAGTATTGGCCTGGTTGTATCTTAGGTTCTTGAACCAAAAGTGGTAGATTCTCCTCTTCATTTGTTCTCCTTCCTGCCTCCTCTTAATCTCTGTTTTTTCTGGTGTCTTGGAATTTAGAAGGAGGCAATGTGGAAGAAGGGGGCAAGTGTCCTTAGTTAACTGGCACTGCCAAAGTCCTCTATTGGCTGCCATTACTTGTTTGAATTTGGGCCCAGAGAGTGCCCTCTGGTGTCACCTGGTGTGAGCATCTCAGCAGGCCCAGCAAGAGCCCTTCCTCATTCACAGTTGATTATGAAATGGGAGATTTACTTACACGTCTTACATCAACTCCTCAGCTCCTGCGCCTGGCAGCTTAGTGGCACATGGACACAAGTGGGGACTCTGTTCGACAGCATCACCTGACACCTGAGAACCCCTGCGTTCTGCATATATCACAGCAGGGGTGGAAAGGCTTCTCCTTCTACCTAGTTTAAGTCTCCACCTGGGCTCTAAAACAAAGGGAAGATTACTGATAATAAGTAAATAAATAAAATTTAAGTTTGTGTTATAGGGAAGCTCTCTTATGGAAATGAAGGCCCAAAGAAGTGGCAAAACTTAAATGCTTTTCTAATAGTTTGAATAAAGAGAGGCAATTGTGGAAAAGTAACTAAAATATACAGGGAGGCTAATGGAAGATAAGACTTCTTTGAGCAAGGTCTATTTGTGCAAAGTTTGCTTGATCTTCACTTCTTGTCCCTGATGATAAGAATGTTTCTTGTCTTCTGGTAGGGAGGGTATTGTTAACAGGAGAGCTCTACCTCCTGTTTCACAAAGAGAAAAGGGAGATCAAAACACTTTTATATCTGCTATTTTTCAAGTGCCTTCTGCTCAAAATGATCCTTGCACAGAAGTGGCAGATCTGGAGTGGTATATTCTGCTGCCCTTCATCAACCTGCTTCTGCCCTGTCTCTTCACTCGGATTTTTTTTCTTGAATTCATTTTCCCCCCTCAAATATGGCTGGGAGCAGAGAAAGCAACAGATCCACATAAGTCTATAGGAAAATAATGCAAAACACCTCATAGTCTATAAGAAACTGTTTTTGAGGCCTCTTTCCCATAAAGAGAGAAGAAATTACCAAGAATTTAGCTTGTCTAACAACTCTCTTCTCCAGAAACTTGTCACTGCCTTTTTCAGAGCTGACCTTAAATCACTGGGAAAAAAAGGGATTGTATCAGGGCTTCTTCTACTACTCCTTAGTAAATTATATCAGGTGTGCAAAGACTCCTTGACAGCTGTCTTCTGAATTCGGGGATACTTAGAGACTCTTGTGCTCAACTCTGGACCTCTAGCTCACATTTTACATTTCATACCTCAATTTTATGTTCATGCTTTTATATATTTCATATTTGTTGAAATTTTAGATTCAACATCCCATTAAACTTTCAATACTTGTGAAATAAATATTGAAAACACTGTAAATGCTCCCAAATGGAAGCAAAGACAGTGCTTAGAAAAGAAGTAAAAAAAAAAAGTGTCATTAGATGAGGAACTAAAGTACAGATTTTCATTAGAAATAGTAAGGTTAACTTTCCACTTAGCTTTGTCAGGTACATATTACATTGACATAAAGACATAACTGCAAAGAGAAGAACAAACATGTGCCCCCTCGACCACATAGCACTTGTCGTTACCATCTTTTTCTTTACCCCATCCAGAGCCAAAATTCAGGTGATCTGAGTATGCCCCCTCTAGTTTGTCACACACACATATACATATTTCCATTTGGTGATACTTTTTATAAATCAGAAAGGAACATAAAGAGACTAACATAGAGTTCATTAAGTCATTTTAAATACAAAAGTAATAAAATTCTACAATTAAAGCTGAATTGTACTTTGAGCCATACACACTGACTCACTAAAAAACATTCCTCCAATACTGATATAATCACAATCCAGAATTTGGTGTGCATCCATGTTTTTGTCCTTTATATTTTATATCTATGGTATGTACATGAACAGGTGTCATACAGTTTTGTGTGCTTTAATTGGATTATAGGTGGATTACTGTCTAATTTCCATAACTGTCTTTTTCTTGGGGATATGTTTTTTATATAAGTACTTAGGCATATAAGTAGAGAACTATTTACTTATTTATATGTAAATTTAACTTACTTCTCTTTACCTGAATATGATGTCATTACATGAAAAACTCTTTTTATATTTATTTTCCAAGGATAATGATTATTTATATTACATTTTAAACTTTCACAAACATTGTATCTGTGAACAACAAGGATCTCTGTTTCTCCTCGAAGTGAATTCAATAATCGTTATAAACCATGAGCTTAAGCCATGACACTGAATCCCATAGGATGTTAAGAATTCTGCCTAAATTTACCCAGTAAGTCTGGGGCTAAAAATCATACTCAAGAATATTGGATCAAGAGTTTTATCTAATGATGCAAAAGCAGAGTTATACCATATTCTTTGTATGGTGACCTCCTCAGACCATACACAAGCGGTATATTACAATAATGGCCACAATTATCCACATTTCTCTAATACAAATCCCTTTGCAATGAGCCAAAGCAGCTGTATCCATTTAAAGATAAGATCTATTTTTCCACTTATTGAATCTGGATGACTGTGCAACGTGGTCTGCCATTAGAAAATGGTAGCATCAGGGCATCTGGGTGGATCAATCAGTTATGTGTCCTTATGGCTCAGGCCATGACACATAGTTCGTGAGTTTGAGCCCCGCATGGGGTTCTGCAGTGATGGCATAGACCCAACTTGGAATTCTGTCTCCTCTCTCTGTCTCTCCCCTGCTTGCTTTCTTCCTCAAAATAAATTTTAAAAAATTTTAAATAAAATAATAAAATGAAAATGGTAGCATCAAAGGTATACAGGTTCCGTATCTTGTCCTCAACATACCGTCTCTTAGTCTGCAGCTGAGACAGCATTTGAACAAGCTCAGACTTAACTAATGAACAATAAGCAACATATAGCTTGTTGTTCCTATTCCTGTGGCTGACGCAATACCAACCACCACACCTATCAATGAGGGCATCTTCGGCCTGCCTTTCTCAGCCGTCCTATAACCTGACTACAGATGCATGAGAGAATCCAGTCAAGCATAAAGGAAAACCTTGCTGCATCCAAACCACAAAATTGTGAGTTAAACAAATGGTGGTTGTTTCAAGTCACTATGCTTAGGTTGGTTTGTTAAGCAGCAGTGATAACTGATACATCACATACTGATAGTCCTTTCAAATCACTACTAATTTACCCAGCTGGTATAAGGTTCCCAGGTTAAAACTGTCTAGGATCAGGGTCCTGGTTTTACACCATCACTGAAAATGACATTATTGAGATCTCTCCCCCGAAAATGTGATTATGAGGGGTGCTAATAAACATTCTGGTTATATACCAAATTTTCTTAGGAATGCATACTGAACCATTAACATATTTGTATTTATTTATTTTAAAGTAATTAAAGATGTAGATAAAAATATACAAAAAATGTGTAATTGTTAAATTTTTGACATTATGGAGTGATATCCATTTTTATACTTTTCCTTGTGTTTGAGGTTTTTCTTAATAAAAAATTTTACAAAATATATTTTCCTCGTTCTTTCTATTGAAGGTGGACTTCAATGCTAATAAATCCTGAGCCACACACCAGCTTCTGAATTTTCAAACTAGAAGATGATCACAAGTTGGCTCCATCTATACTCATATCTAAATAATTCAACATTAAATGCCAAGAACTAGGGAGTGAATAAAATGACAAATTCAACTTCCTTCTCTCTTTCGTACTAAAATCTCTCCATGTTCAATTTCAATTTATTATATTTAAATGACAGAAGGAAATCAAATATATCAAATTCTGCTGCTTCTGTAAGTCTAATTTATTGCTTCCCCTTCCAAAAAATTATATTCATAGCTCAATCAGATTTAATGCTCCTTACTCTCCATGCTTTTAAATTATCAACTGCAAAAATCTTAGTTTGCATCGAGAATGTAATATATGCATATTCTCACACACTTATTCTAAGCACAGAGTATGATATGTGTTAAATGTTTAGCACAGTGATTGAAATATAAAATGAACACTTAACAAACTGAAGTACTATTTTCATGGCTAATGCTATACTATACTATGTGATCATTTAATTCATTTACATAAATATTCATTAAAAAACTACTAGTGCAAGTACTATTCGAGATTCTTCTGGGAAAAATAGAGCAAAAGAAAGCTTATATTCTTGGATCTTTTCATAAATATCTATATACTAAATACATTATTATAATTTTAGAATAATGTGTCAATAAAATGTCATGAGGTTATATTTGAAAAGACATATCCCAAGAGCTCCATTTAACTGATTGCCTTTTTTTTCTTTTTTACCATTTATTTATTTTTGAGAGACAGAGACACAGCATGAGTGGGAGAGGAGCAGAGAGAAAGGGAGACACAGAATCCAAGTCAGCACAGAGCCTGATGTGGGGCTTGAATTCACACACTGTTAGGTAATGACCTAAACTGAAGTTGGCTGCTTAACTGACTGAGCCATCCTGGTGCCTTGAACTGATTGCTACTTTATCTAACTTTCTTTACCTCTTTGCTAAAGTGGGTCATTAATGACTGGAATCCCAGAATATATATATTTTATTTGGTCATTCATTGGCCACACCACATCTTAGTCATCTTTTATTTCCTGAAGTGTTGCTTAGAAAGCACACATGCAGGCTTCAAACCCAGGTGGGGAAGAAGAAGACTTTCCAAGTCCAAGAAACTGACTATTTTCTCGTCCACAAAATAAAATGATTAAACTAGGTGATTGTTAAGATGTTCTTCCTGTCTAAGATTCCATCATATGTAGAAAATTGGAATAAGCTGTGATAAGTGGAACAATCTTTAATAGCAAAGAAATGGATGTAAAACTTGGCTCTGCTCTTTGATATATGGATCACATTTACAGAGTCCCTTGTACCTTATCAATAACGTAAAGACAGATAAACTTAAGGTTTTTGTTTGTTTAGGATTAAATGCTTAAGTATCTATAGATACAGGTTGTAAACTACATAATGTCAAGCAGATAGTAAGCTTTATTAGTTATCATAATATCTAAGGAATAAATAAAAATAGGCAGAAAATTTTAAGTATAATAGGAAAACCATGAGCTTGGCCAAGCCAACAGTATGATTAGCCTAACTCTGGGAAAGAAGACCTGAAAAATATTACATGTTATAGAAGACCTTGAATTTCAGGGTACAGAATTTTATGTGAGTAAAGATTAATAATTTTTGGTTTGGTTTAGGGGAGATATAATCAGAGCTGAGCATAAGAATTATTAGGATGACAGTAATATACTGAGGAGGGTTTGAGGGGAAAGTTAAAAGGAATTTTAAGGAACTCTACAGAAGGTGAATTCTTCAGCCTTAGCCAGCATATGTATGTAGGAGATTTAAAAAATTAACTAAAACTTTTTAAGTTAGGTATTATTGAAAATTATCTGTACAACCTGACAATGAAAAACACCCTGGCCTTTTTAGAACCTGATAATAAAGTGTAAACAATAATTTACCAAAAGCTATGAATTATCATACTTGTTATTGTGCCTGTATAACTGGATTGTTAATTTTGTACAAATTTTTTCAAAGATATAAATGGGAAACAATCTTTAATGTTTGTATTCAATAAACAAAGCAATCATATACAACCTAATTAAAACAAATACAAATAACATAAAATAATAAAAGTCTACAAAATATTTACAGACCCAATGGTTTACTTTCCTTTCAATTCTCTATTAAGATATGTAAAACTTCCTATAGCTAATGGGCAATGGAAAATGTGTGTGTGTGTGTGTGTGTGTGTATTCAAAAGTGAAAATTAGAAATTTTTATGAAGCTGAGAAACAAAACAAGAGAGTATAGTCATAAAACTGAGAAAATACATAATAGTTGAAAATGGTATCTGAACATTAATGCATAATCAGAAAATCATGCATACTGTTGATTCACATAAAATGTGAAATTCACATGAAATGTGCAAATCTGTGGATTGCACATTTGTTATGATTACTTCATGATTTTATAGTCCTGAAATATAATAGTACATATGTTAAATCTATTATTTTATATCAAATATTAACTCTGAAATTATATGCTAGAAATATTGTATGACTTGTCTACATAAAAATCAACCTCATTTCTATTCCACTTTTTTCCTGTGTCAAAAGAAACTAAGCTTTAACAAAAGCTCTGTTTAAGGGCAACTGGATGGCTCCGCTGGCTAAGCGCCTGACTAATGGTTTCAGCTCAGGTCGTGATCTCATGGTTTGTAAGACTTAGCTCCGCCTTGGGCCCTGTGCTGGTAGTGCAGAGCCTGCTTGAGATTCTCTCTCTCTCCCTCTCTCTCCCCTTTAACCCTCTAAAGCAAATAAACATTAAAAATATTTATGTATATTATTAAACATGTTCAAAAAAAGAAAATTGTCTTACAATGTTAGACAATTTGGGAATAGATTGATAAAGGAGAAAGTCAGGGATATATTTAAATTTATGTAATCAAGGATTACAGATGTTTGTTTGATGAAAATCTGTCCAAATTGAATCCTCTACTCACTGTGGCACAAAATAAAAAAAAAAAATAAAGAAAGAAAGAAAAGAAAAGAAAAAGTTTAAGCAATTAAATCCATTAATCAGTTTTTTTTCCCCAAGTTGAGAATCTTTCCATACTCAAGCTACAATGGGACTTCATTAGTCTTACTAAAAAGAAATATTCTGTCAATAATGACTGGAGTTCTTATCAAACATACTCTTCTTTTTAGTTGTGCTCCAAACTGTTATGCATGATGGGTAAAAAAAAAAAAAAAAAAAAAGAAAGAAAGAAAAAATTCAGATTGCTCTATATATTATAGCTTAGTTAAGAAATCATGAAATTGATAATATAACTAGGTATACAAAATATAGCCCCCTCTCCCAAGCCACAAGAGCCCAGGATAACTATCAAATTATATAAATACATATATTTACATATATATATTGTATTGTATATATACAAATGTGCAATCCACAGCTTTGCACACTTCATGTGAATTTCACATTTCATGTGAAATCAACAGTATGCATGATTTTCTGATTAGGCATTAATGTTCACATACCATCTTTACCATTTATAAATCAGAATATATAGGACATTTATGGTCAATCTTCCTTGTTGACTTTCAGTTGAATCTAGCACTATCCACTCCCTGTGGAGCTTACCTCAAAGGGATATATCAAGATTTATCATTTCTTACCAGGTGTCCCCATTTGCCTCCTCCATTCCATATTGCTGGGAGTGAGCAAGCTTCATTTAATGTGTGTAAGTGCAAAATAGCTCAAATGAACTAGAGAATTCTACCATGTTTCTGCCAGCTCCATTTATCAAAATATTTCCATTTGAAGTTTCCACCTGCTGAGATTGATTTCTCTAGTCCCACTGCTGTTTCTAGAAGAAGGTTTGCATTATAGCTAAAGCTATAAGAATCTGACAACCTAATTTCTTCCTTTCTTTTTTTGACCTTCATGACCTTCTTTGTCTCAGTGCCACAGACTCCAGGCAGAATATATATATTTTTTTAATTTTCACAGATTTTCATTTTTAATGTCAAGAAGGAACAATGGACAAAATACAGCCTCCCTGTGGGAGGGGTGTCCATACTTTTCTTGAGTATATTACATTTCTCATTAATGCATCCATCCATTTATCCATCTATCAATTCATTACAAGAGTCTTGTTCATTAACAAATCCATTCACAAATGGCTTAGCAATTATCACTCATCAGTAGATGATACTATCTTAGTTTCTGGTGGGAAAAGATAGAAGATAAAATAATCACTATTTAATTATCTATGAAATGTACTGGTGCTACCTAAACATAAATTTTGGTTTTTATTCCAGTATAATGATAGATAACTCTTGCTAAATCATAACCAAATACATACCATACTATTATGTGACTTTAAAAAGTAAACGGAGGAAAGGTGATTTTATGTGAAATTAACCAATGGATTTGACCCTACTGATAGCATCCTCTCAAAAATTGACTCAAATGGTTTCTATGTATAAATTAATATTCTAAGTTCCAAGGCACAGTGACAAGTATAAGTTCTACTGTTTGCTTATGAAAAATCATTAACATACTTGCTATTCTCTTCTATTTGTTCAGTGAGGAATTGGCATTCCCTAGCAAAAATTTTAAAAAAAATCCTATCACTCAGCAGAGATCTAACAAAATCCAGTTTTGGTATTCCTAGGAAATAAACTAGCACTTAAAATAATTGTGAAATTTATATAGAGAATCTTCTTACTATTTACGGGATGCAAATGGCAGTAATTTATTTGGTTAGCCATGCAAAATTATTTTAGAATGCTTTCATAAAATCCTGTTACTTAAATATCCTTTCCTTGAGTAAATATTACCTTTAAAGTAATTACTTTCAAGTCACAAAATATTTCCATCACACAATTTTATGCCAAAGCTTTTTAGTGATTTTCTAAAAACATGTTCCTGTCTCCCTCATTGAACCATTCACAGTAGTTTATTTATTGTCTTACTTTGGGCCATTTTTTTTCTGAGTTGCCCTTAAATGTTAATGAAGGTGTTTAACTATATTTATGGTAATTCAAAATAAAAAAATAAATTCCAAACAATGCTTTGTGAATTGCTACTTAAGAAATGTTCCTTTCATGAAGCTATAAATATTTATTTTTCATTGTTTGGTGTGTCACTGGCTTCTCAGTGTGTACCTTGTAGGTTATATTAAAAACTAAACTTGCAATTTTTAAAAATATTTCTAATTAATTCAGTATATAGTATGGTCCATTTTTCACTAGATAATCGTAATCTATGCAACTCAGAATTATTCAGAGCCATTTTCCTTTGGAAATTCAGTCGTTGTCAGTACTTCTGCATCAAACCATATCACCCTGCCTTCCCAGGCTTTTTATCTGCTTCGCAGGTGGTATTTGGGCTGAGGGTGGCCTAAAAAATATGAAAGAATTTGGGATATACTCCAGGCATACTCCCTCTTTTGGGCACTTGGACCTGACTTACTCTCCCTTATGTTTCTCAGCTGAACGAGTGTTTCCCTGGACAAGTTATAGAATACAATATCAAGTGCCCCTCTCTGAACACTCTTTCATCACTAATTTTGCTCCATAGCACCTACCAACATCTTAGGTTTTATCTATTTACTTCTCTGTTTATGGTCAATCTTCCCCTAAGGAGGAAAACTCCCTAAAGGCAGAACGTTTTGGTTCAGTTGTTTGCTATATCCTCAGCACCTAAAATCATTTCTGGAACACAGTATGTGCTCAGCAAATATTTGTTGAAAAATAAATGAAAAAGGAAAACAAAATTAAGAAGGAAAGTGATTTGATATGAATTCTGCTATTTATATCCATAGTCATCAGCTTTTTATCCCCTCTTCCATGACACCTGCTTTCAACTGTGCTTATGTCCCTTTTGGTTACTTTTAGTTTATATCATATACGCTTCCCATTGTGCTCCAAGGAGGCAAAAGTATGCACTGCCAGTTTCCAGGTCCACGATGGACCATGGCTTCTATGACTCTTGCTCTCTTTTCAAGATCAATCTGGGAACTGATGTAAAGCCTCCTCTTCTTTGAAATCTTTCTTGCGGTACCTGCTGATCTATCCCAGATACCATCTCTCTGAACATCATCACCTAGATTCTCTTATCTTTGTCATCTTTTCCAAAACTCTAGGTCAGAAAGAATTCATATCTCATCTCTTCACAGTAAGAAAACATAACTTGTCATCAAATATTTTTTTCAGTTCTCTGCCCTGACTTATTTGGATCCTTCTTGTTCTATTCAAAATTCTATACATCAGGTCCTCCTTGTAGGCCATTCCTGTAGCCTTGAGTTACATGAAATGTCCACTGTGTCATTATCATAAAATAATACTATTAATTATACTCCTTAGTAGTTTAGTAATTAATTAGTAAAATATTGTTTATCAATTTATTAATAAAACAATAAAATAAAAATCCAAGTAGTACACAGAAATTTTTTGTCCCTTGCTGTCTAGAGTACTAGACAATGTGAAAGTGTAAGTTATTAAAAGCTAATGTCTGTTGACCACATTAAACTTAAAAATCACAAGTCAATTTTGAGTGCTCTGCTTGGTTTGCCACATGACTGTAGGCTTAAAAAGCAACTACTTTTTGGGACATTTAGATAGTTCAGTAGGTTAAGCATCCAACTCTTGGTTTTGACTCAGGTTATGATCTCACGTTCATAAGTTCAGGCCCTGCATTGGACTCTATGCTGACAGTGTGGAATCTGCTTGGGATTCTCTCCTTCCCTCTCTCTCTACCCCTGCCTGCTCACTCTCTATCTCTGTCTTAAATTAATAAATAAATAAACAAAAAACAAAAACAAAAAACATTAAAAAGCAACCACTTTTTAAAAAATGTAAACACCAGGTTGATTGTCTGAGTCCTAATTATGACTTCCATGCATGCATAACCCAGGACAAATTATTTATTTGCACTTTGATTTACTCATCTATATAATGAGATTTTTAAAATCTAGCTCCTAGTGCTTCTTCAAGGACTACTTGAGATAGGCGTGTGATGCTCTTAGTATGGTATCCGGCCCATAATAAATGTGCAATAGATGTCAATTATTACTGATTACTGGATACCTATATCTATATAGATAGATATAATAATGTATATTAGACATATGTTAAATATATATAAAATATTTATAATATATGTTAAGTAAGTATATTTACGAAAAACTTCAGAATTTTTAGATAGGTTATTCCTCTTTCAGTTTACTACCCATCAATGGAGTAAACACTGAGGAGACATTGAGCCTGAGCCCCATTTATCTCGTGCTTCTTGCCTTTCAACCTAATAGTCACCCAAAAATATGTAGCCAAAGTCAACTGAAATCAACAGGAATTATAAAAGGTACACTTAAAATCAAATTTCTGACACAGATACATAATTAAAAGATTGAGAGATAACTCTGTGTATATAAGTTCTTGATGCTCTGTCGTCACATTTTAAGTCTATTATTGTCCCCCGGACAATACTGTGGCCTAGACTGATCATCTGATTGAACCATAGCCTCAAAAAGTCTCTGCCTTATTTTCTTCATAAGAATATTTAAGTGGCTTGGGTCACCTGGGTGGTTTAGTCTGTTAAGCGTCTGACTTTGCTCAGGTCAAAATCTCACAGCTCGTGAGTTCAACCCCAGCATCTGGCTCTGTGCTGACAGCTCAGAGTTTGGAGCTTGCTTAGGATTCTGTGTCTCCCTCTCTCTCTCTTTTCTTCTCTCTCTCAAAAACAAATAAATAAACATTAAAAAATTTTAAAAAAAGAATACTTAAGTGGCTTGTAAAACCATATACAATGCCATGACTAAAAATGGTAAAATTTACTAAGCCTTATATTCTAGACAATAATTATACTTCATGATCATTAAACTTGTAGGAAGGACAGAGGACAGAGATGAAGTTGACTTACCTTTTGGGATTGGGCGTATAGAATGGCAGTGAGTTTACTACATCTAGATCATTTATCAGTTATCTCGAGGTAGAAATAGAAATAGATTAACTACTATAGGTTATCTTGTACAAAAAACAAAGATATTTTCATTTATGCATTTTGGGCACTGTTCTCACTAAAGATTAATAAAAGAAAACCTAAGTAGCTATATATATATATATATATATATATATTTTTTTTTTTTTTAAACTTGCCTTATATAAACATCAGGAAAGAGTGCCAAAGCATTAACAGGAAACAAGTCTCAGCAAACGGCCCTCCAGAAATGCTCCTACAATCTCCATTTAGGATAAGCATCACCGAAATCAAACAGTTAATGGCACTGCCATCACCGGCGCCCCTCTGAGCCAAATAGACCTATTTCAGCCCCGCGACAGATGTGTGTACGCGGGGAGGAGAGACGTGGCATCTGTGCCGTGCAGCAGTGTATATTTTCCTTTGAAATCCTGAGTGTGGTCTAATTCAGACTCTGTTATGTTTTCGTGTTGTGGCACTATGTCGACACGAGAGTACAATATTTGGAAAGCTATTGTTTCCACAGCTTGCACGGATTTATGCTTCATTCCGTTTGGAAATCTTTATAGTAGCTCGAACCTGAGCGTCATATGTAGCAATGTACTAAGGAATCATTTCTCAGCGCTTTAAGCCACATGCTATTAGATCATCTAAGATTGTTTTGTTAACTAGACTTGGAGGGTGGTTTACAAAAGAACTTTCAGGAGACCCAAATAAATGAAAGGAATTCCATCTAAGGCTGTAGGTATGAACACATCTAGTCTTCCCAAGATTGTCAACATAATAAAAAAATATGAGAAAGTGTGTAAAACATCTCTTAATAACTTTATCCTTTGGGACAGAGTTTAAAGAAATGCATGATATGAAAACAATTTTCATACTGAAAATAAATTAACTTTTTGTAATATTAATATTCTTTTCCTTTGAAATAGAAAAAAATTCTTCTTAAAGATAGTTACAAAGAAATGTATGAGCAATTCCTTTTGGAAGCAAAAGCAGCACATTTTTTAAATGTTATTTTGATGCTTAAAAGCAAAAGAGAGGCAAAGAATCATGTAGACAAAACCCTCAATTTTCAAAGGCCCACATTTTACATAATTTATCAGTGTAGAAATCATACCTTCTTGATAATCTCTGGTAAATTCAAGTAGTAAAATCAGCCCTCTTACTGTTGTCAGAGACTTTATTTAAAAATTATTTCTATGAACCAAGGTACTCACTCCATAATTACCAATGCCTTCTCTATAAAAGTGCATTTTTTGCACAGCACTTCCCAGGAGGTTGAGCATGTACACAGAGGAGTTTATATGCAAAACTCCAGAGAATTGCTTTTCTAATCAGCTAAATTATCAGCTTTCAGTTTAACTCTCCAACTATTTCTTTTATCTGTCCGATTATTTTACTCACTACCAAAAGCTATTATTGCTTTATGATCATACATTTTTCATTATGTATGAGGCATACAGCTGGTGACTAATAAATGTGTCTATTGAACAAAATCAGGTACAGGTATGGTTTCATCAATTAAAATGAAATGTTACATGGTAAGCTGTGTGTTATGATCTCATGACATCCCCCATGATAACTGTGGAAATGAATTTCCAGGTCCAAGATGGAGCCTCTTCTGTCTAAGGTGCCACATCACCAAACCAAAACTTAACTTTTATGTAGAGACATAAATTTACTAAGCCTTATATTCTAGACAATAATTATACTTCATGATCATTAAACTGGTATCATTAAACCAGAGGACAGAGATGAAGTTGACTTACCTTTTGGTACATCTAGATCATTTCCCTTGGCCAAAAACACAATCCGTTTGGTAAAATGCCAGGCCAACTCTGGGCCTTCTCACCCCAAACAAAACTATGTAGCCTTAGCCAACTAGGTATTTTTTTCTTCCTTGTTCTTTATTATTTTCCCTATAAAAACTTCCTGCTTTCTGTCCCATTTTGCACTTCTTGGAAGGAGACTATCTACTTCATGAAATGTCAAATAAAGTTTCTTTGTATCTCCTAAACTGTCTTATTTAATGATTTTAACATAGTATTACACTTAAAGTACTAGACTCAAAATAATCCGTTTTTTATTGAATTAAGCTAAATACTATCCATTAAAACAGTAGGGTCATGTGGATGGCTTTGAGGGAGAGTCAGGAGAACTCTGTACTAATAAACAGCCTACAGTTAATACATAGATTTTATTCCATGCTCTAACTTCAAATTATCAAGATTGTGAAATCACCTTTGATTTTATACTGGGACTGAACATATTACCATTTTTATTATTTTTAAAGTCAATTCACTGTCAGCATATTAATGTTCATATGTGTGAAATAATGTAAAAATAATTACTACTAAATGTTTAAAAGCATGCTAAAATGTTAAAATCCCTGAAATCCTAAGTTTAAAATACTATCCCTTTACCTTTCACAATAGGTCAGTATTAACATCTTAAAGTTTTATTTTTAAAGAATCTATAATATATAGCAGATACCAGAAAGAATTAATCATTTATGCTTTTGTTCCTCTTTCCTATTCCCTATACAAAGTCAAGGAGAAAATCATGGTTGTATATTAAAGTGGCCAATCAAAAGTCTGGGAAATATGACTGGGAGATTTATTGAACTAAAACAGAGGAAACCAGCAGCCATAATACTTCAGTCTTACAACAATTAAGACATAATGTTTATAAATCCTTACAAGCCTTACAAATAAACGTGTTAAAACATTCTCACCATAAAAGGCAGTAAAGTATTTTATGAAAGGCAATCGTCTGTAAATGCAGCATCAGAAACAATAAAACAATAAAACAAGTTTAAAATCACCTTTACTTTACAATCTTTTGATCCTAATCTGACCTTACTGCTTTCCACCTGCCTCATAAACTGGGTGGCGCTTGTGCCTGAATTTGGAAGCAAGGAAGCTTAATTTTTATGTTTTCTTCTTGAGAGGTTTTAAGCCTCTAGTCTGCTGATAAACAAATGGATCTCCCTGTGCTGCGCTTTCTTTAACCAATGAATGATTTTAATTTGTATGAAATATTAGGTCCATTGGGAAAAAAAATTCAAAGCGGTTTGATTTTTGAGAATTTTTCTATTTCCTCACAGCATTTTCAAGATTTTTTTAGATTTTGTAAAAATAAATATGCTTTATTTTTATAATTAAAATCAAATTTCTCTAATAGTCTTTTTGTTTTGTTTTGTTTTGTTTTGTGGTTTATTTTATTTTATTTTATTTTTTCCTGTCCTTGACAGAATGTATTAAATAAGCAAACACCACAAACAAACAAAACAAGTACTACAATGTAAAAATATTAAAAAAACGATAACCCTCTCACATGCATAAATGAAAGGTTGCACACAAAGAACTCACATCTTTTCAAGCTTCAATAGTAAATATTCTGCTACTATGTATTAAATACTGCATGCTTTGCCCAAGCTAAGATGAAACCACATCATAAATCAATAAGCATTTTGAATTTAAAAAGTCAACCCAATTTTAATTGGAAATTAAAATTTTAAATTTTAAATTGAAACTATAAAAAAATCTAATATAGGGGCTCCTGTATGATGCAATAAATTAAGCCTCCAACTTCAACTCATGTCATGATCCCGTGGTTCCTGAGGTCAAGTCCCACATTATGCTCTCTGCGGTTGGCACAGAGCCTGTTTTGTATCCTCTGTCCCCTCTCTCTCTGTCCCTCCCCTGCTCACACCCACATGTTCTTTCTCTCAAAATTAGACATTAAACATTAAAAATAAATTCTAATATAATGTTGAATTCTAGTCACAATAAATGCTTTTGTATAACTCACAAAGTGAGAGTTTATGTTCTTCTCTGACACCAATTAAATGCTCAGTCTCTGGGCCATGATTTTCCTTATGAAAAATCTGTGGATTATCCTAGGTAATCAATTATATATCCCTTCAATATGTAATATTCTTTGTAAATCGTAACTTGATCAAATGCTGAGTACAGAACACTTATATCTGTCTAAAGGTATTTTATTATTGGTCAAATATGAGAGTCAATGCCAGTCCAAATTCAAAATGTCCATGAATCCAATGACTGTATAATAGTTATATAATAATGAGAAATGTGAAAAGACTAAAACATTAATGGATTTAAGAACACTCTTTAGGGGGGCCTGGGTGGCTCAGTCGGTTAAGCATCCGGCTTCGGGTCAGGTCATGATTTCACAGTTCACGGGTTCAAGCCCTGCGTCAGGCTCTGTGCTGACAGCTAGCTCTGAGCCTGGAGCCTGTCTTTGACTTCTGTATCTCCCTCTCTCTCTCTCTCTGACCCTCCCCTGCTCGCATTGTCTCTCTCTGTCTCTCAAAAATAAATAAAAAAACATTAAAAAAAAGAATACTCTTTATATTACTGAATATTCCTAATGTATATTTTTGCCCAACATCTACTATCTTTTCTCATTCTATTTGGACATATCAATGCCACCATATGTGCTGACACATGAAAAGATACTTATGTGTAAAATCCAAATGTATGGAGATCTATAAATTGAGGATGAGACAGTGATACCAACTGCAACTTTTTTTTCACATGCTTCTGTCAAGAAGAACACGACTGGCTAAATGACGATCCTAGGAGAAGGATGAGCGATATGTGAAGCAGATGTACCGGCTGAACCGCCTCTGCGGAGCCCAAGCTAAGTCGGTATTCAGATGCCACAAAGATGTGTGAGTGAGTGTTAAAAAAAATGTTTAAGCAACTGGTTTGTTATATAATAAAGACCCAAAGATGTAACACCCTAAAGAGGTCAAAATTCAATACTTGAGTTTTAAAACTGATAAATCTAAATCTCATATTGTATATGTATCAAATCACCTATCAATGTTTACGACCTCTGTATGCCAGCAACAGTGCTATCTCTGTAAGAGATTCAAAATACTTACAGTTTTGTATAAAGAAGGCTTGAAATAGAAGAATACAATTAAGTATGCATGTCACCATACTGTAAAATAGAATATAATCATCTCCATAGCAGAAATATAAACAGAGTAAAGAGTGATTCCTCTTTTATATATACTCCTTCATACACACACACTTTCTTTAACAATAGAAAGTATAAAAATAGAAAATAAAGCTGAGATATGCTTTGGGAGTTTTATGTGAAACATAGTAAATTAAACATGTGAAACCATCTTTACTTTTTCCTAAAACTAAATGCTGTGAAAATAAACCTTTTAAGGTAAACTCAGAGACAAACAGAAGTAGAGATAACAGTGGATGAAACATTAGCAAATTATCCAGTATGGACGGTAAATGTATGAGTGCTTACTTGGTACCTGAATAGGATAATTTCTAGGTAATAAGAATGGAAATGCGCCTGTGTAGCCAGCTGGATTCTCCAAAATCATCACTCAAGTCAGAGGAGCTTTGAGCACCAGTCACCTTAAGTGACAAAAGAGAAGGATGAGTCTCAAAACAAGAGAATTTATCAGTTCAATGTAAAGAGAAGGCTTATAGTCATATGTTATCCCCCACACAAAAGTCAAAAGAGCATGTTTGCCCCATGCTTGCAAAAGTGACAACATTATTTTCTGAAGAACTAATTTGAGAGGTGTTTAATACCAGAATAGCAGATACACTGGAGGACAGGTTCAGCTGTCAACAAGAAAACCAGAAGATTTTGTGAAAGGCTACACCCTCTGTGCTAGAAATAGAACCCTTCTCCGGAGACACTGATCCAAGAGAAAAGCCCTCAAACAGCCAATGTGAGGTTTGTCATGCTATTGCTTAATCACTTCAGAGAAAAGTCAACGAGGCACAGGAAATGCCCACATATGAATCTACTTAGACATCTTTCATTTCCTTTCATGTAAGTGTGAACAAACTAGAAAAAATCGGCAGACATTCAAAGGAAGTTACTCAAACAAAAATCAGAGGCAAACAAAACAAAGAGAAAAAACAAAAAACAAAAAGAAAAATAAAAAGGAAAAATACTGGAAAAATACTCCTTGCAAGGAGGAGACACACACACACACACACACGCATGTGTGCGCACACATATTGCATAACTAATATTGTAGAATATCAGATTACATTATAATTAGATAAATAAAATTTTAAAATAAATTAAAGGGTTGGGAAAACAAAACTAAAGGAAATTGTCCAAATAGTAAAATAGAAAGAAAAACAAGATGAAAAAAAGTGTTAAAAGATTAGAGTCAGGCAAGATGTAGTAGCCAAATTCTGGAACTTTCAAGAAAAATAAGCAAAACTAATACCAGGAAAACAGGAAAGGGAATAACCAAATAATAGTATTTTTAAAAGTACTGTCAATTAAGAAATATGACTTCCTATACTGAAATAGCCAGTTGAGATTCTTGCAAAATAAATGAACAAACACACATCCACCTCAAGCACATGATTGTGAAATTTCAGAACACATGTGAGATGGATGGAAATAGATACCAGTACGAAGTCTCCATCCTGTGCTAGGAAAATAGATAATTAGCAAACTTAAGTACAGAAGCAGCATAAGCCAGCACTTTCTTACATGAAGATAACAACTAGCTGAAAGAAAACTGAAATAATTAAAAATGGAATTCGGGGTGAGGAAGTAGAAAGGTGGCACAGAACACTGCTTATGTGATATATACGTGACATTACTTGGCTTACAATTAAATATCCCTTCCTTTAAAATTAACACTAAATGATTAAAACAAACAAAATAGTGAATTGTAACGTTGTGAAAGGAATTTTGAGTTAGGCTAGTAATTTAGCATTATGTTAGATGCTGATAGGGCCACTGGAAGTTTTATTATTATTTAGGCATCAGTACTGCTAATATTGCCATTTAGTTTCTCTTCATCACCTCCATCTCTATTCCCGCTCTATGAATTTTTTGAAGTTTATTTTGAGAGAGAGAGAGAGAGAGAGAGAGAGAGAGAGAGAGAGAGAGAGAGAAGAGAGCATAAACAAGAGAAAGACAGAGAAGGAGAGAGAATCCCAAGCAGCCTCTGCTCTGTCAATGCACAGACCAATGCAGGGCTTGAACCCACCAACCGTGAGATCATGACCTCAGCTGAAGTCAAGAGTCCAATGCTTAAACAACTGAGCCACCCAGGCATCCCATATTCTCACTACACACATTGTGTAGGGGAGAAGGACAAGGGTTAGATGAGTCTAATTGAAAGTAATAATGTTAAACAATTTTAAATCTATAGGCAAATGTAGATCTGGAACAATGTTTCTTTGTCCTTTACTCACACCCCTTTCCAATGTCTTTGTTGAACAGAATATTCCTGCATCGCTCTTTTAAATCAAATTTTTCAATGGCTTGCTTTTGATACCATATGACTTTTTGTGATAATGAGAAACAGACTAATAACTTCAGATACTATTTACTATGCACAATTACTAGAATTTTGTACAAAATAGAAAATTGGCCCTAATTCCAAATATTAGCAATCATTCCGTGGAAACTAGTGTCAGGCAGTTTTTTTCATTTGGTTATTTTCAAGTGTCATTTTGGTTATAAGTCAATTGTATTTGATACTGATTTTAAAACACCCAAATAGGGACACCTTAAAGTGTCTCACAGTTTGTGAAATCTAGCCTTGTGTCTGGGTATATGCTGATAGCACAGAGCCTGCTTAGGATTCTCTTCCTCCTTCTCTCTTTGCCCCTTCCCTTAAAATAAATAAATTTTAAAATAAATAAATAAATAAACTAAAACACCCAATTAAACAAAAATATACCAACTATTCATCTATAAGATATGATGCTAACTTCTTAGAAATATGGGGCTGCTTGTACAATAATAAAAAGGAGGCAGGCAATAGTTTTTATTTTATGATCGTTCTTACAGCTTGCATGAATAAAATCAAGGTTTATACCATTTGAAAATAAAGGGCAATATTTACTAAGTGTATTTATAATATCAAATTCATTTAACTAAAATATTCAAAAAGATAATTTTTATGCAAATGACCTTACTTCGTGATAAAACAAAATCCAAAAATGAAAAGTACAGAGTAATATAAATCTTCTAAAGATTTATCTAATTTCTATGAAATTAAATTGCTTTACAATAATGTAAAATATATAATACACTTGATTAATAATTTTTTTAAGTAATGCTACTTTGAGTCTCTGTCCCTGAAAGACACAGGATGGATATATTTAAGTGGAATAAATATATATATTGATATTAGAAACCTATATTCCGGTCTTATTCAAACTGTTGACTAGCAAGCCACAGGAGGCAAGCGTCTGACTCTTGTTAGGTAAACATCCTTAACGCGTAAAATGAGTTTTCACAGGACAATTTAATTCATCACTAGGCGTTATCACAAAGGGAACATATTTTCTTCTTGGATATAGGAAAATAATTTTAATATTATTAAAAATATATGGTATAGTCCACTTTTATTAAACATTTTGAATTTCCTTATGTGCTAAATATATTATGCAAAATAGTAGACCCATTTATTCTAAGTATATTATGATTAGAAATAGAAATCACATTAGATATGTTTACCTGAAAGGAAAAATAAATGGCATTTAAAATCATAACCCTTTAGCTCTTTCTTAAGGGAATAGCATGCACAAAGTACACAGGATATATACACATACTAAGCTAGGTTTTTAGTTTAGTAAAATACAATAATATACTAGTGTATTATAAAAATATGACAATATAGTTTTCAAGGCCCAAACAAAAGAGTAACATATGAACACAATAAAAATTGTCTTGAACTATAGTGTTCTAATTTTTAAAAGAATCTAAAGAATGAAGAAGGGACCAAGGGGTATTAAATATGAAGAAAGCACTACAATAGGACAAGCTGAACTCTGGACAACAGAAATGGCTAAAGGAAGTGTTTTGAAAACATTGATTATTGATAACAAATTATATTATAAAGGACCTTTTGCTTCATTAAAACACAAAATTACTATAAAGGTAGGTCTACTTTGGAAAAGTATGGAAATATAAATTGTGCTGAATGTGATACCATGGAACTTAGAGAAGACAGTGGGAGTTGACATAATCTCTAAATGAATCAGTCTCATCGAAGCAGGAATTCCTAGTTGGATCAAAGACAGACTAAGAAGTCCATGGAAATACATCCACAATTGCCCAGAACAAGAATTACTACAAGTAACACAGTGAAAAGGGAGAATTATGGTGTTTCCTAAATATATGATTCAGAATTTGAACAAATTTCATTTAACTCTCATGGTACAGCATAGTCTAAAGGATACAAAACTTGTATGAGGCCATGATATAATCATCCCATTTTATTTCTTTTTTCAAAAATCAAACACCGTGGTAAAAGTCACAATATATTTGGATTTGTTACCTAAAAGGTACACCAAAAACATACACCAAAACTAAAAATGTACTCAAAAAGTTTACTTTTCTCAAATTAATTTTTTTCTCAAGATTACTCTCAACTGTTCAAATTGTTACACATATTTAAAAAAAACAAAACTCCAAGAAATATTTGGGAAAACACTGATCTACATAAATTTTAGTAAATGAAAAGATTGCATAGACTTCTTAAAATCTTTGCTATTGAAAGAATATTACAAATCTTGCCTGGAAATACAATTTATACCATTTCCCAAACCTAGCTGAACATAGAGTGTGAATGTCTATGTGAGCATTTCATGGGAGCCCGGGGTCCCATGCAAAAGCTGTTGAGGGTCTCAAGGAAACTGTTAATAATAACTGGAAGACCCTTGAGAAAACTTGGTAATAACCTGAAAGACAGTGAGGAAAATGTTACTGGAGGCTCTCCTTGAATCTGCGATGGTCTGTTACTTTCTTGATTAATAAAGTAAAGTGGATAAGACCACTGCCACTTCCAGACCTACCTTGTCAGAGAAATGACACCCTGCTTTGGGCCCTGGGCACCCTAGTGAAGTCCAACTTCACTAGTACATGGAAAACCTGAGAAGCTTTAAGAATGCATGGCCTGGAAGAGAAACCCAGCTGAACCTAGCTTCCAGCCACTACTGCTAAAAGTACGGAGTGTGTGCTTTTTAGCATATTGGATCCTCTCACACACTAGGCCAGCTGCCAGCAAATTGCCACCAAATAACCCCAGTTGGTATCCTGTGAGGTAGAAAAATAGCCCACCAAAACCCTGCCTCAATACCTGAGAGACATAATAAAAATGATGGATGCTTTAAGCCACTACAGTTTTTGGTTAATTTAATATGCAGAAGTTGATTGCCAGCAGAAAAATCATCCATGCTTTTAAATCATTACCTGCTAAAGCCAAGTTCAGGTCCCTCAGTATCTTTCCAATTTTTGTCTATTCTTCCAGTTTCAATAGCATTGTGATGAGAAGCTTCCATCCTTCTATACACACAGCTCACATATTTAATGTAGGAAAATTAATTTTAACACCATGAAAACCTAACATTCCCTAAAAATATTACTACACGCCATAACCAGTCACTGTTATAGTATGAAAGATATAGAACTTTAGATTTAAAGCAATTCCATGACTCATGAAACAGAAGTATCATCCAACATAAAAAAGACAAATCACAAATTGATTGTTAAAACAAAAATCTTAGTCCAAATTTCTAACTCCAACAGTTAGAATGGTTATATGATTAATATTTGTATTAAAAATAACTTAAAATAAATAGAAAGCAAAATGGAGATTATAATCAAGAACACCGCATTATACACTTCAATGTTGTGAAGAGACCAGATTTTTATTGTTCTCACAATATAGAAATGATAATTACGTAATGTTAGCTACTTCAAATTGGTAATCATATTGCAACATATAAATGTATCAAATCAACAGGATGTCCACCTTAAACTTACACAATGTTATGTCAGTTATAGTATTAAAAATTAAAAATAAATAAGATAAAATAGTGCTAAATTACGCTTTTTGATATTGGAAACATTTAATTTTTTTAAATTTATTTCCTTATTTTGAGAGACAGAGAAAGTGCACGAGTGGGGAGGGACAGAGAGAGTGGGAGAAAGAGAATCCCAAGCAGATTCCACACTGTCAGTTCACAGCCAGATGCAGAACCATGAGATCATGCCTGAGCCAAAATCGACAGTTCGACGCTTAACCGACTGAGCCACCCCAGGTGCCCCAGATATTAAAACATACAAAGTTACAAGATAATTATCCATGTAATTTTGCAAATTAGCAGATTTATTATATTTCCAACACTAATTAATATTAAGATAAGTGTTATTTAAATACATGTTATCAAACTAAGAAATGAAGACCGTTTAAATATAAAAAATAAATACTTCGTACACTAACTACCAGAGGTAGCAATTGACCGCACTACTGGAAATCTATTCTATAGTCTGAAATTGTGACTTGAAATGGATTTGGAGTAAAGCTAATACAATTTCATCTTTTTGAGCCCTAACTAAGTTGATAAAGTCAAATTGAAATCTTTTCCAGGGGCACTTGGGGGCTCAGTTGGTTAAGCGTCCGGCTTCGGCTCAGGTCATGATCTCAAGGTTCGTGGGTTCGGCCCTGCGTCGGGCTCTGTGCTGACTGCTAGCTCAGAATCTGGAGCCTGCTTCAGATTCTGTGTCTCCCTCTCTCTCTGACCCTCCCCTGCTGGCAGTGTCTCTGTCTCTCAAAAATAAAAAATTTAAAGAACCATTAAAAAATTAAAAAAAATCTTTTCCAAATAATGATTCAATTCAGGAAATTCAAAACTTCATGAGTTTATGCTCAATTTCAACATTTTCTTCATAGAAAAACTGCTACTAACTGATGAACTACTCCTGCTTTTTTTTTCTTAATGTATTTCTGGCTGAAATCATTTCCATGACTGCCACCCACAACCGAATGACATTCCAGTTATTAGTTGAATGTACAATATCTTTGAGATATATTAATTTAGATCAGTGATTTAAATGCTATCAAGTTACTTCTCTCTAAATGTTTATCAGGTGTTGATACATCTATATTTGAGAACCATTGTTAAATGATAGCTTTTAATTGAAAGAACTCTAAAAATAAGATTCATTAATGCTTGGCAAGCTCTAATAATTGTACAAGCACAGGTCACTTATTTTAATTATAAAACAAAACACATGGTCTAATTTAATCTTGAACTGATTTGACTGAGTAAAATGAAAGATGGGATTCAAACTTCTATCATTTTATCTTTTATTAAAATGCATCAGTTAGACTACATAATAAATAAGACCATTGTCATGTCTAAAATCAATTTTATGAAAGTCCATGTAGATAAACCCATTTAATTTTTATGATTTTAAATAAATCAGAAAAAACTCTTATCTTCTTCATTTCCCTCTTTGATTTTTTAAATTACCACATAAAATATAAATGTAATAAATCAAATACATCTTTATAAATGATATTTATAAAGAAAAAGTTAATTGACTTTCATATCTTCCAATCCTCAATTCCACTACTTAACAAAGTATAATCAAAATCAGAGGATGAATGTAACATATCAAACATACTTTTGTAAATGAAATTTATACGGAAAAAGTTAATAGACTTTCCCTCTTATCCTTCAGTCCCCAACTCTATCACTCAAAAAACATGTTCACTCTTCATGTACACACACACACACACACACACACACACACACACACACATACACACACAACTATTTTCTTCTCTGCTCAAGCACATATATGCCTACATGTAATATGAAAACAAAACCACTCGGGGCACCTGGGTGGCTCAGGCAATTAAGCATCTGTCTTTTGATTTAAATTAATGAGATAGCTGGGTCCAGGTCTGTACTGACAGTTTGGAGCTTGCTTGGGATTCATTCTCTCTCTCTCTCTCTCTCTCTCTCTCTCTCTCTGTCTCTCTCTCTGTCTCTCTCTCTCTCTCTCTCTCTCTCTCTCTCTCTTTCTCCCCCTCTGTCTTCTCTCCCACCTCTGCTAGCACATGCACATCTTCTCTCAAAATAAATAACCATTTACTGAAAATGGCATCACTCTACATGCATTACTCTCTCCTTTTTATTTTGCTTATATAACAGCATAAAATAAAAATTCCTCCAACCCCACAAACAGATAGATAATGATGAAAGATAGGTAGGTAGGCAGGTAGATAGATAGATATAACTTATTAATTTTATTTTTAATTTTTTAACGTTTTATTTATTTTTGAGAGAGAGAGAAAGAGAGAGAGAGAGACAGCGTGAGCAGGGGAGGGTCAGAGAGAAGGAGACACAGAATCCAAAGCAGGGTCCAGGCTGTGAGCTAGCTGTCAGCACAGAGCCTGATGCAGGGCTCAAACCCTCGAACTGTGAGATCATGACCTGAGCCAAAGCCAGACACTCAACCGACTGAGCCACCCAGGTGCCCCAACTCATTAATTTTAATAATTGAGCAGTATATCCTTGGTTTCTTGAATATTCAACATAATATAATGATTAAGATCACAAGACTTTTTAAACTAGTCCTTTAGTATTTTACCCATATCATGCCATTTGTTAGCTATATATAAAGGGAATAAACATATAATTGGTTAAATATTATATCATAAAAAATTAAGAAGTATAAGTAAAAATATTATAAATAGAATTCTCTGATCATCATAGGATAAATCAAAAAATAGATAACAATATTTTAAAATATTTTCCAATTGGAAATTTTAAAATACTTCATTAAAATTAAATAATTAAGGTAAAAATAAAAACCAAAAATTATAGAACTTTCAAAAACATGCCACACATCACATAAAAATAAACTAAAAATAGTTCATGGACTTAAGGGTAAAACTTAAAAACATAAAACTTACAGGAAAAATAAGATAGGAAATTTTTCTGGACCCTGGGCTAACAGAAGAGTTCTTAGACTTGGAGACATGATCATCAAAGACATCCATAAGAGGAAAATATTGGCAAATTGAATCTTACCAACATTAAAAGCTTATGCTTTGCAAAAGACCCATGTTAAAATAATTAAAAGACAAGCTAGGGACTGAGAAAAAGATATTTTCAAATGGTGTCTGATAAAAAAATAGTATATAGTATATATAAACTACTCTCAAACTCAACAATTAAAAATCAAGTAAACTAATTAGGAAATGGACATAAGGCATGACGTGGAATTCTCCTGATGAGGATGTATGGATGACAAATAAGAACACAAAAAGATGTTCAACATCATTACCCATCAGGGAAATGTAATTTAACCACAATAACATACCAACACATGGATGGCTAAAATTTAAATGTGGTAATGGCATCAAATGCAGGCAATAATGTGGAGTAATAGGATCACTCATCCAATTCTAGTGAGAAAGTAAATTTGTACAGGTACTCTGGAAAATAATAGGGCAGTTGCTTATAAAAGTAAATATGTGCTTACCCAAAGACCCAGCATTTGCAATCTTGGACATTTATCCCAGATAATTTCTTGTTCAAACAACAACCTATACATTAATCTTTATAGCAGCTTTTTCACAACAGCTCAAAACTGGAAACAACTAAAATGTCCTTCAGCAGGTGAATGGTTAAAATATTATGGTACATCCATACCATGAAATTCTACTCAGCAGGATAAAGGAACAAACTATTAAAACACACAACTTAGATGGGTCTGTCACAAGTAAGTTATGATGAGTGAAAAAGAACGGTTTCAAAAGGCTATATACTATATGATTCCATATGTATATAGCATTCTAGAAATGACAAAATTATAGAGATCAGATGGAGAAAGTATTTACTGGTAGCTAAGGACTGGGAGGCGGGGAACAGAGAGGGAGATGGCAGTGTCCATAGAAGGGTAGTGTGAAGGGTCCTTGAGATAGGACTATTTTGTGTCTCAACTGTCATGGTGGATAAAAGAAATACAACATGCAGGTACTAGGGTGGTTCAGTTGGTTAGGCATCAGACTCTTGATTTCAGCTCAGATCAAGATCCTATGATTGGTGAGTTCAAGTCTGCCTTGTAGCTTTGCACTGATAGCACAGAGCCTGCTGGGGATTCTCTCTCTCTCTCTCTCTCTCTCTCTCTCTCTCTCTCTCTCTCTCTCTCTCTCTCTCTCTACCTCTCCCCTGTTCATGCTTGCTCTCTCTCAAAATAAATAAATTAATTAATTAAAATAAAGAATATGTGGAATAAAATGTGTATAATTATACATTCACATACAAATGAGTGTACATAAAACTAGTGAAATCTGAATATGTCTGGTAGATTTTTCAATGTCAGTTTCTTCCTTTAGATATTGTTGTGGAAGATATTACCAGTGGGGAAACTAGGTACAGGACATATAGGATCTTTTTGTATTACCTATTACAACTGCATATGAATCAGTAATTGTCTCAAAATCATGTTTTTAAAGAAATGTAATGAAAATACCACATGTCATTAAAGTTCATATAAAATGAGGAAGAAAGTAATTACATTTTTATCCTCTCTTCTATTGCTGTGCTTTCTTGCCACATTATACTCTTCAAATATCAAGTTTACTTCTAACTCACAGTTGATTACATTCAAAGGAGTTCATGGCATTAAAAAAGTAGAAAAATGACAAATATCAATTAATACTAAGCTGTATCAATTAAATTAATACTTGTGCCTAGGTATATTTTATTTTAATTATAGAATTCAAGGTTTAATGAATCAAGTCTACCAGATTTTACTAAAAAGCAAAACAAACAGACAAAAAACAACTTTCTTGTTAACCAAAATCTCAAAGTTATAGGGACTCCTTCAATTCCTTTTTCATATTTTCGAAAATCAATCCAAGGTTTCAAATGAAAAACTTCATAAAACTTAATCAGCTATAACTAAACTCTTTTTTCATTCTATTATTTGTCATCAGCTGAGGTATTTTCTATGCCATAAATCTATCTCACTGCTACTAACTAAATGCTAATATTCTATAAATGAACATTGCAGTGGTACATTGTCCTGAAAAAGGTTGAACTGCAAGCTTTAAATAAATCAAACAGATTGAAATAGTATCATCAACCATGCTGGAATGGTTTTAATATACCTGAAATAGTCTTTATGTTTTCCTCATTATCCTGTGTCATAAGCCTATTAAAAAAATTTGTAGAGCAGTGATACAGTCATGCTCCTAAAAACCAAAGTCCCTTTAAGGCAGAGTGAGTCCCACGTATGGCTCATAATATGAAATTCAATTCTTTATGAATTGTACATGTTATGATAAAAATGACAAAGTTAGTATGCGACAGGTCATATTAATATTGGCCAGTGTCTTAAAGGTGATCATAGAGGTAAAATTATGCCTGTGCTTTCAAAAGAAATGTAAAACAGTCTTCTGTTTTTTACAGAGATAACTCATGCTTAATGCTTAGCTTCATATTCATGGCCTCAGTTCTAGAATACTCCAGGAAGTATCATTCACATACAACTCAATATACAGTAAATCCTTTATCTGCAGAAGATACATTCCAAAACCCCCAGGGGATGCCTGAAATGACAGACGGTGCCAAACCCCACATATGCTATGTTATTTCCTAAATATACATACCTCTGATAAAGCTTAATTTATAAATTAGATATATTAGAATATTAATAACAAATAATAGAATTATACTGCAATAAAAGTTATATGAATGTGGTATCTCTCTTCCTCAAGATATTGTATAGTACTCACATTTTTCTTCTTGTGATGATGTGAGGTAATAACATGCGTATATAATGTGATGAATTGAGACAAAATGATGTAGTCATGGCGACAAAGCATTCAGCAACTACTGACCTTCTGACCACTCATCCAAAAGGAGGATCATCCGCTTTGGACTGAGTTGACCCCTACACCCCAGAAAGTAAAACCATGGATAAGGGGGACTACTGCATATGATAACTCCTGGGGTTCAGGCTTAAATTCATGGTTTTAAGCAGAAAATATGAGAGGATGTATGCCAAAAAGTGACAAAGTAAAAAGGGAAACCATAAATAGTTTCTAAAAATCTAGAATAAGACTTGTGGCCCACATCTTGGGCAAGTGGGGCCAGTTTTTTTCAGGGATGTCCAGGTACAGCATATATTATGGAGACTCAACGGCTAAAAACTAAGAAGATCTCTAGCATAATAAGACAAGGAGAGTCAACCAAATATCAGACTGCCCAGATTTTGCTGAACTCTTACCCACACACCAGGGGAAAGTGCTTTTCCAGTCAAAGATTCCTGATTTGTGGATATTCCATTAGGTAGCTGTGCTGGACAAGAAGTGGTTAACCAATGAAAAGATGTAACCACATAATTTGCTATTTATATTGGCATAGTTGAAGGAGAAGAGCAGATGGGAATTTCTCAAGTGTCAAACATGTGCAAATTCAAGGTGATATTTTAACATATTTTGGTATTACCCACGTGGAGAATTGGTGGAAGAAAGCTCTCACAATTTCCTCTTCAGTTTTCTTAGGTCAGTTAATCTAGAACGTAGAGCCTAAGGCAAAAATTTAAATGGTAACACTTGTGGAGAGGGCCCATGCAATCTTAGACAAAAAAGTGACAGTAATAACAAAATATGATTCAAAAGAAGGGAGAGCAATTAAAAGGGCTGCATTACTGAGCTAGCCAGTTTTACAAGGAAGGTGTCAATCAGTCCTGTACAAAACTATAGCAGACCAAGCAATCTGGGGTTTGGGGAAGAAGAAAGCCAAACAATTTACTATTGATTCCTTCCTGTCCCTATCAGAGTTTTCTTGTTCCAAAAATTTCCCCTATGGGCATCAATTCTTAGGCACTGCAAAGTTGGTACTCAGCCTTTCCAGACAGAACCTGAGGATGACATCACCCCTACAGGTCCGGTACAGTCAATGTATAGGCACAGCTTCCTCCTCATCAGTTGGGACTTTGCGTGAGGTCACTGGCAATGGCATTTGATAGTATGGTTTAGGTTTTTTATATTTATATTGACTTTCTGTCTACTTATTCTATCAATTACTGAGAAATGTTAAAAGTCATTAACTATATTTGTATATTGTTCTATTTCTCCTTCTAGTTATGTAAATTTTTGTGCCATAGGTTGAAGATTGTTTATTAGTGCACACAAATATTCGGTTGCCATGTCTTTTTAATGAGTTGATCACATTTCCACTATAAAAAGTGAACTCTTGATATTATAATACCTTCTTGTTATGCAATCTGCTTTTTAGTTTTTAATGTAGAATACTTCAACTACATTGTGATTAGTGTTTGTATGATACATTTATTTCCATGTTTAACCTTTAACCTCTCTATGTCTTTATAATTTATGTGGATTTCCTGTAGACAACACATAGTTATATGGTTTTCCAATGTGACAAAGTGCTTTTTCATTGGAATGCTTAGGCCATTTGTATTTAACACAAGTATTGATATGATGGCTCTAAATTTACCACCTCACTATGTGTTTCTGATTTCTCTAATCTTTTTTATCATTACTCTGCATTTCCTTTATCTCTTCTTCTGAATGTACAGCTATTTTCAAAAAGTCTTCTTCTCAGACTCATTTGAACTCAAACATCTTTCCATCCTTTGTGAGCTCTGGGAATCATTTATCTCACAGCTCTCAGTCATTCTTGCTCAGATTCTTGCAATGTCACCTGACATATGGGCAATTTATGTTCAGCAACAGATTCAAGGGAAATTATTATGTAGATGTTTAGAACTCTTTCTCTGAAGAGTAGTCTTCTGCCCCTACAAATTCTAGCCACCTCTGTTGCTCTGACCTTGAATTTCTATCTAATTCAGAAAGATCATTCTGGGTTCCGCTTCAATACCCATACTTACACCAGAGGATGTCTCTAGGCAGAAAGGCAAGTGATTAGAGACCTTATATGTTTCGTACCTTCTTTTTGGAGATCATAGTCTTATGCTACCCGTTTTTTGATGCCTGAACTGTTTTGTATGTTTTGTACAGTTTTCTAGTGGCATATGACAGGATAGTAAGTCTAGTCTTCATACTTCACATGGTAGAAGAGAGAATTCTCAGTGACCATTCTGAGACAAAAACCTATGTGATAAGTTATATTAAGGATTTTTAAGCCATAGTAATTAGGCAAAGCAGATGAAAATATTAAAAACATTAACGTAACAACTAAAGAGATTTAAAAACAGAACATGAACATCAGCAAAATTAGCCTATTACAATTCAACACACTAGTAGCCATTTTAGGAAAGTGACCAGAAGGGACCATGAATAGAGGTACTATGCTAGGTAATAGTTTCTTCTTTCATCCAGGTGCTAATCACTCGAGTGCATTCATTACGTGCTAATTGAGTTGCACACTTTAAATATATAAATTACATGTACTTATATACATATACATAAATACATATGTTTCAATAAAATAATAAATCTATGTTATACCGCAGAAGTGAAGAAAAAGAAGTTTAAAGCACATGTAGAACACATGGAAAAGAAAAAAACTTTGTTTTACTAGTAAGCATATAAACACCTGAAAGTATTGTGAGAAAAATAACCCTAAGCTACAGTCACTAAAATATTAATAGATAATTCAGACATATACTAGTATTTATTAAAGGCTAAGGAAATGAAACAAGTATAGTGAGTTGCTATGACAAATTATAAAATATTCTACATTATTCAAATACAATTTTAGAAGACATATAAAGAGAAATATCAATGGAACAAGTACAGAAAGTAGAACAATCTAAGGCATTTAAAATTAATTAGTTTATTCTGAAGGTGGTACTATTAGTTAGCAAAGGAAACTATATATTCAAAAGAATGAGAATGACCTGAATTATATACAAAATATTCTTAGCTATGGGAGTGTTCAATTATTTCCCCTTCTAGTATGTACATTAATTTCATTACTAACGTGTGTGTGTGTGAGAAGGGGGAGGATTTATTTTCAAGTTTACTGGCACATTGAATCAGGTCATTGCTCTTTTATTCTCTGATGACAGTCTCTCTAAAAGTTAAGAGCTCTCTGCAAATCATGGCACAACACATTTTCTTTGGAAGGTAGTCAGTATGTATAGGGTCTGTGGATTTTCTACACCAAGATTCCGGGAAATACAATCGTTATTGCTCCTTCCTGTCTGCCTGCCTGCCTGCCTGCCTTCTGTCCATCCATCCATCCACTCATATTTCATTTGTGGCATTTTCTTTATCTTTCAAATGTTCTTGGAGTTCAAACTGGTACATCACAGTGATTCTCTTCCATAGGAGAAGGAAGTACAAATCAGCCGCCCATTCTTCCTCCAACCTCTACCAAAGTACTTTCTTCCTCTATTTGGTAGGGATTCTTTATGACTTCAGGCTCCTGTGTGACGTATTTCCTTCTTGCCACAATGTAAAATGCTCCCTTTACTTGTTTCCTCTTCTTTTGCATTTTTAAAAATTATTTATGATTTGTAGTGTTTGCCTCTTTCCAAGCACCCATATTTACTTCTAAATGGGGTGGAATTGAGGTAAAACCTTTAGAATTATTTTTTTTAAATATTTTCATGTTTATTTATTTTTTTGAGAGAGAGAGAGAGAGAATACAAGCAGGGGAGGGACAAAGAGAGAGGGAGTCACTGAATTAGAAGTAGGCTCCTGGCTCTGAGCTGTCAGCACAGAGCCCGATGTGGGGCTCAAACTCACCAACAATGAGATTATGACCTGAGCTGAAGTCACGTGCTTAACCACTGAGCCACCCAGGTGCCCCTACCTTTAGAATTATTTACGTAAAATCCATGGTCACAGTAGTATAGCAAGAAAATGTAACTTGCATCTGCTATTTGAATGCACTATTTACAAATAAGCACTAACATAGCTAGTAATTTATTAACTACTTAATAATTAGATAATTTGATTTTTTTTAATCTTTGTGCTTTTGTGATTTTTCAACTTACAAAAACATTGCAAGGATGGTCCAGATAGTCTCTCTACACCACCCTTCAGTCAGCTTCTCCTAACAGTAACATAACCATCATGCATTTTTCAAAACTAAGAGTAAAATTAACTAACTACAAGCCTCAGATGGTTCTCACCCTTTTTAATACAGACATCCTTTTTCTGTCTTAGGAACCAATCCATGGTTCCACACTGCACTAGTCATCATGGCACTCTGTCTGTGATAATATTCTGCATCTTTCTTTGTCTTTCATGGTATTGTTTCTGTACTTCTTAAAAGTTTATTTATTTATTTTGAGAGCAAGCAAGTGCATGAGCGTGCAAGTGGGGGAGGGGCAGAGAGAGAGGGAGAGAGGATCCCAAGCAGACAGAGGACACTTGGGACCTAATGACCATGATAAGATCACAACCTGAGCCTGAACCAAAAGTCAGGCGTAATCAACTGACCCTCAAAGGCACCCCTGTATATTTTACTTACTCTAATGATAGAGTAAGTGCTCTTTTACTTTTATCTCTTATTGCATACATATAAATAAAAATACACTAAATTTCTTTCAGGATGAGAGGTAAGAATTAAATTTAAAACACACATTTTCAAAACTCTGGACAAAATGATATGCTTCCTTATTTTTGATCATTTACTGTATAAGCTGCCTTTCCACCACCCTGCCCCCACCTTGCTTGCTTTTCCACTCCTAGTACTCAATTTCAGTATCTTAATTAGCTGAGGTTTCTGTATGGCTTTACAATATTATTGTGTCTGGTGTTTTTGTTGTTTATAGCTTCAAACACATCTGAAAGCAGATAAGCTGTAAAGCAGTTATTAATAGAACTGCAATACTGAAATAGCTGGCAAATAAGAATTTGGAAAAGGTTAGAAGGAATAAGGGATTTCACCCAAAAGCCTATCTACCTCTAACCACTCCCTTCCACCCCCACAACCAAAAACAGGCTAGGGAACTAGGTTGCTATTACAAACAGCTCTAGTTTATGAGTTTATATATAAAGACACTATATTCACAGCATGCAAGGGTATGGTTTTCATTTTCTTTAAATTATTTTTCTCTATAACATATTAACTGATATAATCATACCTAGGGTATATTTTTTCTTATTCAGAAAGTATAAATATACAATTCACTAATCTCTTTTAAAATGTGATCTTTTCATCAGAAGAGAAGAAAACACCCTATACATATAAATATATATTTATGAATGCAAAGCTCTTAAGTCATGAGAGTCTTGCAAAGTAAAGGTTAAATAAGAGTCAATGATATGTCATGAAATGTGATTTGATCTTAGACAGAAATGAATTGTTATAGAGGAAAAATACTAGCTTAATGTGGACTGCTAGATAGTTTTAAATGAAATATTTAATTCTACAATTTTTTATAATCTAAAATTAAAGCTTGTGTTTGCCATATGTGCAATCTTTGAAAGAATTTCTAAACCTCCTGTTCTCTGAATTAAAGGATTAAGAATACTTGAAAATCATTTCTTAAAAGAAATGAAGTGGAGGATACTAATGATGGATCAAAAAAAGGCATAGCAATTGAACACTTCTTGATACTCACCTGTAATGCCTTCACTGAATTATTAGAAATAGAACAGTCTATCAATTTATGTTTAATAAAGAAACATTGTTTTAAAAATTATGTAGAATTGTATCAAACCAGTTTGCTACTTTAAATATTTAATTACTAGATATTAAAAAAAATGAAGTGCATGAAAAGTACTAAGCCACGTGTCTACATTTTCTAGGGTTCTCAAAAATCTTGCCCATTTAGCCTAATTTGAATTATTCTAATTAAGACCAGAAAGGTTAATTGTAACACATTACAAAATATAACAGAAACAAGATTAGAATTCAGTTCTAATTGGCATATCTTTGTACTCTGCCTTATGTTATTTAGAAATATGCGTATAGGTTATATCTTTTATTAGCTTGAGTAACAGGTTAAGCAAATGGGCTCTTGCTGATACAGTCTAGGTTCAAACCTGCTTGTTCAATAGTCCAGCTGGGTAGATTTTAACTTAAACTAACTCTTCCTAATTTTCTCACCCTCAAAATGGACATGACCATGGTATTTACCCTGTTGCTTAGTTCTGACAACTAAATTACAAAATATGAGTGACGTCCTTAGCATACTTCATGAAACAATTTAAACACACAATGAGTGATGTTGTGGTTAAACATAATGTGAATAAAAATAAAGATACCAAGAATCATTTCTCTTTTTTTTTTAACAAACAAATAGATCTTTACATTGATCTAGCGAAAAGTTGAGATGGAATAGAAATAATAGCATGTAAAATATTAAAATCCCATAATCTAGCTCAATAAATATTAATAGTAAATCTGACATATTTGGTAGGGTATCATATTCGAGAAAGAGTATTTGGAAGCTCACTCAGAACAAAGTCAAACCTTATTATGGTACTCAATACATAAATCATCAATTTTATAATGAACTAATTGATAGGAGTATTAGAGCTTTCCAGGAAAACAAAATCAACAGGTTTTGTACATGTGTGTATAACATAGTAAAGAATATATATATTAAGGAATTATCTCACACAATTGTCCTCAGAAATACAAAATCTACAGGATTGGCTGACAGGCTGGAGACACAGGGAAGAGTTGGTGTTACATTTCAAGTCAAAACACAGTTAGCTATCAGCCTTTTCCTCAGGTGACCTGAGTGTGTTTTCTATTAAGGTCTTCAACTGACTGGATAAGGCTAATCAATATTATGAAGGACAATCAGTTTTACTCAAAGTCTACAGATTTAAATGTTAACCCTGTCTATTAAATACCTTCACAGTAATATACAGAGTAGCATTTGACAAATCTCTGGGTAGTTTGCCCTACTCAAATTGACACCTAAAATTAACCATCACAATAGGTCAACCCAAAATTGTTCTTTGGCAGTTTTTCCTCATCCTTCTAAAGAATCCCAGTACCTATTCATAATCAAAGCAGAATGTTTATATGTGGTCTTCTAACCTCCCACTCAAATCTACCTTCACATTGCCCCCCTCTAATTTGCTAGAGTTAAATGTAAAATGCCCCCTTATCCTGCAATTCTCATAATAAAACCTTCATTGTCTCTAGTGCCCAAGTCACCAAAAAAGATAAAAATCCAAGATCATGACAGTAGTCCTTATTGTTTGGCCTTGGTTTATTTTTGCAGTATCTTCATCAGCCAAATATCTATATGTAAACATTGCCCCACCCATATCAAAGTTAAAGATTCTCCAAATTCCATGTTAATTTCAAGCAGATTTGTTTTGGGTCTTATAAGTTTTTCCTGAAATGATGCCCTTTTGTTGGCCCCTATCTAAATAACTACTAATCTTCAAACCAAAGTGTAATCATCCCTTACTCTCTGAAGCATTTTTTGGATTAATGTCACCAGAGTTGATTGATCAACTGTTTTACCACCGCATCTAGTTCATAGGTCTTTTGACTCTTACAAGTAATTATTTATGTTCATTTTTTCCCCCATTAGATTGCTAGCATCTTAAAGGCGAGGCCTCTGTATTTCTCTCTCTGCTCAATCCAGTCATAGCCTGGCAAAGGGTAGACACAAAATATATTTGTTGAATAAAAGACCAATGAGATCTTTACAAAAAAAAAAAAAGGAAATTCAATAGAATGGATTTTCCTGTTAGGAGATCTCTAAAACACTTGTCAGTTACTGTGATTATATCCTACTTTCTGAAATAAAAGTGCTCACATCTACCCATTGCATTCACTCCCCAAGGTCTATAATTTTATGATTTCATATTCAGATTTAATTTAATAATAAACTAGAAAACAATCCAATATGTTACATAACACATTTCTCTGTTCAAATGAAGAAAAATCTGCCTAACTGTAGAGAAAGTTTTAGGTTATTCTTTCAAGAAATAAAATCTATAATCTAAAGCATACTAATGAAGTCTAATATAAAATTCAAGTATTTAGAAAACCCATAATATATTAGATGTCTAACTGCATAGTCATGTAATCTAAAGAGCTAGACTGAATTTACATTCCAAGTCATGGAGCATGTAGTATGAGTCAGGTAGGACTGTGGCTCTATGATTTGAAAAACTTATGTATTAACAAAACACCTAAAAAGCTTTTCCAAAAGTAATCCATTGATGTATTTACTCAGTGGCATGTATAAATGTGTATATATGAGTATTGATATGGGATGTAGGTAAGCAAAGAATAAATGGTGGTAATGCAAACTGGTGCAACCACTATGGGAAACAGTATGGAGTTTCCTCAAGAGGTTAAAATAGAACTACCTTATGATCCAATCATCACACTACTGGATATTTAACCAAAAAAACAACACACAAAAACACTAATTTAAAGGGATGCATGAATCCCTATGATTATTGCAACATTATTTACAACAGCCAAGTTATGAAAGCAACCCAAGTGCCCATCGATAGATGACGAATGGATAAAGACGTGACATATATAGACAATGAATATTATTCATCCATAAAAAGAATGAGATCTTGCCATTTGCAATAACATGAGTGGAACTAGAGAGCATCATGTTAGCAAAATAAGTACATCAGAGAAAGATAAACACTATATAATTTCACTCAGGTGTGGAATTTAAGATACAAAACAAATAAGCAAAGGGAAAAAAAAAAGAGAGAGAGATTTAGAGAGACAGACCAAGAAACAGACATGTAACTATAGAAAACAAACTGATGGTTACCAGAGGGGAAATGGGTGGAGGTATGGGTAAAATAGGTGATAGGATAAAAGAGTACAGTTATCATGATGAGCACTGAGTAATGTATAGAATTGTTGAATTACCATATTGTATACCTGAAATATAACACCATATGTTAACTATCCTGGGATAAAAATTTAATAAAAAAATAAATTGTGAGAGGGTGAGAAACATGCAGCAAGGAAATTATGACCTGAAGTGTAAACATGAAGCCCAGTTAGTTATACTATTTTTTAAATATGTTTTTAATGTACCTGATAGCCTTGACATTTCCTCACTGCCATGTCACTTTTTAAGAGATATTATTAACACACCTTCTAATTATTTATCAGGCATCATAAAAAATGAATACTTTTAAGTAAAAGGAAAGCATGGAATCTAAAAAGATAAGCTGTAAGGTTTTCCAGCAGTTCAGACCTCACTGCATTAGGATCTACTTGGGATTAATGACAGGCTGGAAGAGAGGTAATGCATTTTCCATATATTGTAAATGATAGCTAACAATCCTTTGAGACAGAAAAAGAGGAAGAATTAACTATGAATTTCAGTGTTTGATTTGGGATACCAGTAAAACAACCATAGCATTTACCAAAATTGTAAGAAGAATTCCATTTGTGATGGGAAATGATGAATGACTTCATTTTTGACATTATGAATCTGAGACAACACAGACCCTGAATTAGAGATTTCCTATTGTCAAAAATGAAAATAGGTAGGTGCCTGGGTGGCTCAGTGGTTTAAGCATCAAGGTTCAGCTCAGGTCATGATCTCCCAGTCTGGGATCCCTGAGTTTTACCCCTGCATCGGGCTCTCTACTGTGAGCAGAGAACCCACTTCAGATCCTCTGTCTCCCTCCCTCTCAGCCCCTGCTCTGCTCCATCTCTCTCTCTCTCTCGCTCTCTCTCTCTCTCTCTCTCTCTCTCTCTCTCTCAAAAATAAACATTTAAAAAAATAAATGAAAACAGAACTTAAGGTTAAATAGTAGTAGTGACATATTCAGAAATTATTTCTATAAATACAAAGTCTGAAAGCAGGAGAGCTGGGTATTTCTGATAGGAAGTAGAATAAGAGATTATCAACAGACTATGGCTTAGGTCTTAAGAGATGTTCATGATTGGGATCAAGATGAAGGGAAGGAGCTGGTGAAGAGAAGATAAGAATGTTCAGGTGACAGGATAAACAGGATAGTGCATAGTTAGGGAAATATTAATATGCTAATATTTAGGCATGAAGATAGGATTTAAACTCAATTCAAAATTGCCTCAGTTGACAAAGATAGTTTTTGTTTGTTTTTTGTTTCTTTGTATGCTTGTTTTAGTGGTACTGTAGACTCTTATACTCCTACTTCTTTGGGATTAGACCCTGCAGAATAATCCAGCTCAGGAAATACAAGAAATAATCAAGCACTGGGTTTTATAGAGCATACCTACTTCTCAATCTTCTATGAAAGCAGAAATTATTTTTTTATTATTTTAAAAAATTTTTAATTGTTTGTCAAATTGGTTTCCATACAACACCCAGTGCTCTTCCCCACAAGTGCCCTCCTCCATCACCACCACCTCCTTTCCCCCCCCCTTCAACCCTCAGTTCGTTTTCAGTATTCAATAGTCTCTCAAGTTTTGCATCCCTCTCTCTCCCCAACTCTCTTTCCCCTTCCCCTCCCTATGGTCCTCCATTAGGTTTCTCCTGGTCTCCTGTTAGACCTATGAGTGCAAGGATATGGTATCTGTCCTTCTCCACCTGACTTATTTCGCTTAGCAAGACACCCTCGAGGTCCATCCACTTTCCTACAAATGGCCAGATTTCATTCTTTCTCATTGCCATGTAGTACTCCGTTGTACCACATCTTCTTGATCCATTCATCAGGTGATGGACAGTTAGGCTCTTTCCATGTTTTAGCTATTGTTGACAGTGCTGCTATGAACATTGGGGAACATGTGCTCATATACGTCAGCATTTCTGTATCTCTTGGATAAATCCCTAGAAGTGCTATTGCTGGGTCATAGGAGTATGGAGGTTCCTCAGAAAGCAGAAATTAATTTAAAGCCTATAAGATGGCAGATATTTATAGAAGAGTTAAAGTACCAAGATAGAGAATACAAAAATAGTAAACTCTGATATCAAATTATCTCAAGTGCACAGTGAATTCTGTAGAACCTGAAGCAACTGCTTTCTGACTAAACTATGTGAGTAAAAACCAGATAGTCATGTTTGTATGTTTACATGAAAATAGGATATTTAAAATGAAGTAGATTAAGGCAGGCTGACCAAATTATTGACAAGCGTTCAGGAAACTGTTAGTCCAAAAACCATTTGTCAGTATAAGAGAAAGTGGTTTGAAATCAAAGCAGAATGAAAAGTGATATAATAGGTAACTTGTACAGAAAAATTCTGCTCTATCAGTTTAGTTAATTCTCTGACTGTATCAACTTATATTTATTGGGCACCTACTATATATAAGACACATTTCTGGTCAATGTGTAACTTACACTGGCATTTAATTTACAGTCCTTGACATCAAAAAATTTACAGTCATGTTGAAAAACAACTCAAAGAAATTTATAAATGTTAAGGTTCTAAAAATAGGAGGAAGCTTAGTGAACTTCTATTAAAAATCTTCTCTGGAGTCTCAGAAATGTTAAATAAACTTTTAACTGCTATAGAGCTGGGCTTATTTTTTATACATACTGACAATCCATTAAAAGCATTCAAAACTGTGAGTTAACAATACTAATAGACCTAAAAATGACAAGATAAATATAATACATATTATATAGATAATTTTAAGTTTTATTTACTTATTTTGAGAGAGAGAGAGTGAGACAGAGCATGAGCAGGGGAGGGGCAGACGGACAGAGAGAGAGAATCCCAAGCAGGCTCTGTGCTGTCAGCATGGAGCCCTATGTGAGGCTTGAACTCAGGAACTGTGATATCATGACCTGAGCTGAAATCAAGAGTTAACCGACTAAGCCATCTGTAACCTCCAACATGGTTAATTTCTAAGTTAACAATATAAAAAAAATTGGTGTTATTAACTTAGGAAACAAAAACATTCTAAAAAATAAAAAGGAAACTTTAGTGCACTGATGAAGATGCAGATTTGGGTCATTTTCAGTTAAATGAAATATCCCATACTTTCTTCCAATTTGTAACTGTTCATTGTTAACATAAAAAATAAAACATAAATAAAAAATAAAATCAAGTCATAAGATAAAATTGAAGGCATCAAATCAGAGTTAGTCCAGACCTATATCATGAATACAAAGATTTTTCAGTGGATAAAAACTTGTACAACGTGTTTTGAAGGAGTGTTTCACACACACCAGCAAACACACCCATTCAGGGATATTTACTTTCATCACACACAGACAGCAAGCGCCGTCCACACGCCTTGTCCCTCTCCACACAGGCTACATACCAACCACCATTTCATATTTAAGGAGGACTTTTTGTGATGAATGCAATGTGTTCATTAATCCCCATTCATTTTTGAAAAGTAGATTCCATTTCTGGAAGATTTTTGCAAAGCTCACAATACTGTTAGGCATATGGAGACAGTGACTCACAGAGAAATTGAAGAATATGATAGAAGCATTTCCAAATACTGTGTCTCACTGAGGTCAGAACTTTCTTCTAATCCACACAGTGCATACCAAACAGATGGAGTGTGAAAACAAATCTTTGCTGTGGGTGGCCTTATCTTTTCAGCCAAAACAGTCCACACATACCCACAAAAGCTTTGCATCCAATAAATCTCCCAAAAAACATTTCAGAAATTTTTCTCAAAATATTTGACTAATTTCTTTGTAATGGTTAATCCCTTTTCCAAATAATCTAAATTCTGGAAATTAATTGTTTTTAAAAAGTGACTGTCAAAAAATCAGTTTTCATATTAAAAACATACAGTTATCCTAGTGTCCAACAATTGGATACTAGTTAAGGTATTTATGTTTCATGAAGTTGACAGATTCTTAGTCAAATCTTAGAATAGGTTCATGAGGAAAAATGGAAAAAGTGTTTACTGTGCCACATTTGGTAGAGAGAAGCAAATATATGATTTTATGTGTATTATGATTACAATTGTAAAAAATGCATATGGAATTGTTGGAAGGCTAAAGACAAATATGAACAAAATAAGAAATTATGCTCCATTGTTTGGGTTGAGCATATTTTTTTCTTTACAGACATGATTTATGTTGCCATAATCTATTCTGTATTATAATCAAAACTCGAGTTAAATTTCATTTCATTTTTTTAATTTTAGAAAGTGCTTGGCTTTTGTCTCGACCCCTCTGTTCTTTTCTGGTCACGGCTATTGTACCACAATGAGTTGACTTACTTAACCCGAAAAACACATGGGTGGATCCTAAGCCTCTTAACACTTGTCTTCCAGCTGGACTTTTTGTTTGCTGAGTTATCTTCATCAAGAGCTCTAGTTCAGTGTTTTTCAAAAGCTAATTGTTACAAATAAAAATATTTTAAGCCCTCAAGAAATGCCATTTTAATTTGCAAAAAAACCCCAAAAAACAGTTACTGGAAAGAACAGATCTCCTATGCATTTTTAATTAGAAGACTGATAGAAAGTTCCAAACAAATGTCATCTACTATGCAGTTGGCCTTTATGTGGCTTTCAGATGTAGCGACTCAATAATTTATTTAGTGAATAGCATTTGCAAAATTCTCTCATAAGTATTAGGAAAAATGTAAAGTAATTATATAAAGCTTTTATATAAATTTGATTTTTCACAGCATTAATAAAGCAAGCCAAGTTTTTATTGTTTTTTTTTCAATTTTTTTTCAAATGAAGGAAATGGTACTTGGAGTATTTATCTGTTTCATATAAGTGGATTACCAGGTAATTAAGCAAAGAATAGAATATGACTCAGTGCTTTACATTCTAACATGTTCATATTCCTCTCAGGAATAACAAAAATAAAAACAAAACCAGAACCTGTTGGAGTCCCATGATCTCAGCTAGCTGGTGTTACTCCCATGAATCCCAAGAAGGTGTTATATTTCATGGCAAGAGATTTTAGAGCTGTAATTAAAATTATTAACCAGCTGACCATATAATAGGGAGATTATGGATTATCCAGTGTGTATAAGCTAATCACCCAGCCCCTTAAAGGTGGAGATTATTCTCTCATTAGTAGCTAGAGATTAGAAGCATAGAAAGGACTTAATTTCCCATTGCTTATGTGAAGGTAAAGAGGACCACACAGAAAGCATGAGAATTAGATGAATTCTACCAACAATCAGTGGGCTTGGAGATTGACTCCAAAACCCACATGAAAACTGCAACCTTGCCTGCCGTTTGAATTTAGCCTAGTAGGATCCCCAGAATCCATTTTAGCTTGTTTGGACTTCTGATCTCCTAAAATGTGAAATAATAAACAGATGCTGTTTAAGCCAATATATTTTTGGTAATTTTTTTGGTAAATCATTATAGTAGCAGAAACAGGAGTTAACAGAGGGTCTGTCCTCTTGACTTTTCATGAAAACAATAGAAAAGCAGATAAGGTTTTATAGTTTTATTAACTTCTACCTTCACTTTCTCTGTGCTTTTTCTTCTTATTGATTCCCTTTCCTTTCAGAGCTAGGCAAGCACAACTGGCTGTAGTGCAGCCTCCTACTAGGGGTAGTTCTTTCAGAATAAATACACATGTTGAAATTCCAGCCCATCTAAATTCCCTTTCTCGGGGGTGCCTGGGTGGCTCAGTTGGTTAAGCATCTGACTTTAGCTCAGGTCATGATCTTGGCAGTTCATGGGTTCAGGCCCTGTGTTGGGCTCTGTGCTACAGCTCAGAGCCTGGAGCCTGCTTCAGATTCTGTGTCTGCCTCTCTCTCTCTGCCCCTCCCCTACTTTTGCTCTGTCTCTCTGTCTCTATCTCTCTCAAAAACAGAATTAATTTTTAAAACAAATTTCACAAAAGAAAATTAAAAACTCCCTTTTTCTTTAGGTCTGGCTGATAACTAGAGGCAAAGGTAAGGATTGCTTCTCAGATTTCCCCAGCAGTATTTCCTTTTCAAGTTTGGTGACATGAAGGAACAGCTCAAAAGTCATGAATCTGACATGGTGAAATTTCCATCATTCTGATAAATGGGGAACATCTAACGGGAAAGGTGAGTAATTTCCAGCATGCCTTAAAATGTCCACGGACCTGCACATGAGCAGCATGTGGGCACCAGTTAGAAATGCAGAATCCCAGTCTGCACCTCAGAGCTGTAAAATCAGAATCTGCATTTGAGCAAGGTTTCCAGATCATGCATATGCACTTAAGTTTGAAAAGTACTGTCTTAAATTGCACTACGTGTGTGAAATATACCTTCACAGATTAGAAGAATATCTTTGCTAACTAATGGTATCCTCTCACGGAAGCAAGGATGTACACAGAATTAGATTTCCTAAGGTTCAACTTCAGAACCACTGTTTCCTTATATTGAACATTTATTTTGTACTAGAGATTGCTTTAAATATTTCTGTTAATTATGTCATTTAAATTTTATAACATGAGGTTAATACTAATGTCCATACTTAACTTAGGAATGAACTAAACTTTTGAAGTAGAGGAGGTTAATTACATTGTATAGGGCCACTTAACTGCAATTGAAATGTAGGCAGGCTGACAGCCTAGCATTTGGGTAACTGCAGTTGGTCACTACACCATGATGCCTTTTATTAAGTTGTAAAGTAGGATCTAAACAAACTATCAAATGTATCAAACACTAAAACTCCATCTCCCAATAACTATCCTATGCCACCATGAAAAGCCAAACCCAAAATATTAAAATAGTCCCATATTCTTTATATATTACTTTAATCTGAATCATTAAAACAAACAAAAAAAGATTTTATGGTTTCATGTAAATAACTTTGTTGTCATGATTTGACTTCGCTCTTTTTGACATTTCTATATTTCCTCTGAAGGAGAAAAATAAATATATTCTATGAAAACATATAAATATATTAATTAAACCATATATTACAGTAAGAAAAATTTTGTATGTATAAAAGGATTGGTAATTTTTATTAAGAATTTATGTACCAAATATTTTTTAAGAACTTCATACCCACTAAATCTTTAAATTATTTCTGCATGCTGATGAGTTAAACGGAGACATGGAAGTTTAAATAATTTTCCAAAGATCACACAATAGAGTTAGAAAAGCAAGTCAGACTAGTATGACAACAGAAAACATATATGCAACCACATTTTCAATAGTTGACTACAAAACGCTGTTAATCAAATGGGTGCTCTGAGCCACCTGGGTGCCCCAAACATGTGATGAAACTTTTTATGGGAATTAAAGGAAGAATAACTAATTTTATCAGATGAAAACACAGTTCTTTAAAAAAAAAATGTGAACAAGGGGTACCTGGGTGGCTCAGTCGGTTGAGCATTCAGTTTTGGCTCAGGCCATGATATCATGATTTATAAGTTCGAGTCTAGAACCAGACTCTGTGCTGGCAGTTCAGAGCCTGAAGCCAGCTTCAGATTCTGTGTTTCCCCCTCTCTCTGCCCCTCCAATGATCATGCTCTGTCTATGTCTCTCAATGATAAGTAAGTGTTATTTATTTTTTTAAGTGAATAGAATAGAAAATGGAAAAAAATTAAAATATAAGGAGTTATTAATCAATTTATCTCCTGGGCTAATGATGAGAAAAATTATATCCATGCAAAACATTTAGGACAGCACCTGGAAAATAATAAGCCTGAAATATATGATTTGCTCTTGATGCCATTGTTATTCTACCGCTGTACCTACCTCAGTGGTTCTACTATACTAATCTTACTGAAGATGAAATATACAACATTCCTCCATTATATAACAGATATTCTAAATTTCAGAATTTCTTTCTCCTCTCCTTAAGGAATTTTATCACATTTTGAACAGATATATTAAAGACTGCTTAAATAACAAAATAAATCATGATACCTAAATGTATTCCTTATCATTTATACTATTTTAATCCTTAAGTCACTTTTTTATATATCATATATATTTGACTCTTTAGGTATTTAAAAATTATTCAAAAATGATGGTGTAAATATACTACTACCAATTCTTTCTTGTATCTGTACAATATGAACTAAGTAGATATTTATAAGATTTATTTTCAAAAATAATATTAAATTTAAATAAATATAAATATTCATATACAGTTCTCATACTTATAATGCCTTCTATTAATAATATTGGTGTTTTGAAATGCAAATATTTAACAGGAAATGCAAAATCTGAAAATTAAAAAAATGCCAACATTTGACAGGGCTTATCTGTGAGTACATGTGAAACTATCCTATCATGCCCACAAATAACTGAATGTGGGTAAAGGGGAAATCTGAGCGTGGTAGGATATCTTATGGTTCCAGCAAAAGATCCAGAAATAGTCACTCTAAATGTAATACTTTTTACCACTAAAAATCTGTAAAATAACAAACAAAAAACCACATTCTGGTAACACCACCATAGTATAAGATAAATAAAAATACATTTGAATAACAAATGAGCAATAAGTGTAAATATCATCTGAAAGGCACTTAAGCAGACTTTCCAAAAAAGCAAAGATTCCAATCAACCAAATATAATATGTCTATTATGTGTTCAATATTGTGCTAAACATTATTAGCCATTCTTGCCCTAGAAATTATACAACATGAATGGAAATATGAATGGAGAGAGAGAGAGAGAAAGAGGAAGAGATACTTGGGCTGACATGATCGTAAAGAATCTGGAGCCCAAGTATTCCTACAAAATCATTTAACTTTTTATATATTTCCCCCAAATTTCTTTCTTCTTTGCCTTGTGGAAGATCAGTATCTCCCCAAATCTTAGAATTCAGCAGAGTACAATCTGCATATACTGGAGAGAAGTCTATCTCAGAACTGGGAATCAGAGCAATTAAGGGCAGAGAAGGAGTATTAGGTATGTGAGACTAAGAAGAATGGAGCCCATTGGCTGGAAAACACAGGTGTGGAAACTTACTTCAGTCCATAGGAGAAAACAAAATTATGAAGAACATTAAAAGCTATCAGGAGATTTTATGCAGTTGGCAAATGATGAGTTTACAGATCTTAGGTAGGAAAGAAAGTAAGACCAGGAGTTTTGGCTCCTTAATTTCTCTGTTTCTCTCTTCCCATCCCAGGAAAATTTTCCAAACTACAGCCTTGAAAATGTCAATGACTACCTAAGTTAGTTTTCTAAATACCTAGCTAGTTTATATTACTCATCATAAAGAATATACATAGTTAAATAACATTGAATATTTTTGCATATTCTATTAGCAATGATACCAAAAACCAAAAAATGACATAGAGAAAAATAAATCTTACCATGAGAAATACACCAAGGTTGGGAATAAATAATATGTGTAATTATAATATTATCTTTCTCTTATTGTAGGTATCTCAATTTTTGAAATATTCAATATGTTGCAGAACGTAATATTACACTTAGATTTATTTCCTGTCAAATAATGTAAATTACAGTGATGTGTTTTATGAGTTTTAATTTAATTCATAACTACTTGTAAAAATAAAACCATATGAAAACAGATGAGGTAGTCAGGGAACCTGGGTGGCTCAGTTGGGTTAGGGTCCAAATCTTGATTTCATGATTTCATGGTTCATAAGATCGAGCCCTGCATCAGGCTCTGCACTGATAGCATGGAGCCTGCTGGGGATATTCTCTCTTCTTTTCCTTCTGCCCCTCCCACATGCATGCTACCTCTCTCTCACCCTCTGTCAAAATACATAAATAAACTTAAAAAAAAATCAACTAACACTTATTTATTCTTTTCTAATATTTCTAGCATCGAGTAGGTGCTGAAAAAATGTTTTTCAATACGAGTTAAAATAACATTTTATTTTTGGAGGGCTCTCTGTAAGTTGCATTCTTTTTTTTATAATAGTTTATTATCAAATTGGTTTCCATATAACACCCAGGGCTTCTCCTACCAAGTGCCCTGCTCCATGATCAGCACCCCCTTCCCTCCTCCCCCTCCCCCTTCAGCCCTCGGTTCATTTTCAATATTCAATAGTCTCTCATGATTTGTGTCCCTCACTCTCTCCAACTCTCTTTCCCCCTTCCCCTCCCTATGGTCCTCCATTAGGTTTCTCCTGTTAGATTTATGAGTGCAAACATATGGTATCTGTCTTTCTCCCTCTAACTTATTTCGCTTAGCATGACACCCTCGAGGTCCATCCATTTTACTACAAATGGCCAGATTTCATTCTTTCTCATTGCCATGTAATACTCCATTGTATATATATACCACATCTTCTTGATCCATTCATCAGGTGATGGACATTTAGGCTCTTTCCATAATTTGGCTATTGTAGAAAGTGACGCTATGAATATTGTGGTACACGTGCTCCTATGCGTCAGCATTTCTGTATCTCTTGGATAAATCCCTAGCAGGGCTATTGCTGGGTCATAGGGGAGTTCTTTGAGGAACCTCCATACTGTTTTCCAGAGTGGCTGCACCAGTTTACATTCCCACCAACAGTGTAGGAGGGTGCCCGTCTCTCCACATCCTCACCAGCATCTATAGTCTCTTGATTTGTTCATTTTAGCCACTCTGACTGGTGTAAAGTGGCATCTCAGTGTGTTTTGATTTGTATTTCCCTTATGACGAGTGATGCTGAGCATCGTTTCATGTGTCTGTTGGCCATCTGGATGTCCTCTTTGGAGAAATGTCTGTTCAGGTCTTCTGCCCATTTCTTCACTGGATTATTCATTTTTTGGGTATGGAGTTTGGTGAGTTCCTTGTAGATTTTGGATACTATCCCTTTATCTGATATGCCATTTGCCACTATCCTTTCCCATTCTGTCAGTTGCCTATTAGTTTTTTTGATTGTTTCCTTTGCAGTGTAGAAGCTTTTTATCTTGATAAGGTCCCAATAGTTCATTTTTGTCCTTGATTTCCTTGCCTTTGGAGATGTGTTGAGGAGGAAATTGCTGCGATTGAGGTCAAGGGGGCTATTTCTGGCTTCATCCTCTAGGTTTTGATGGTTCTAGGTTTTGATTCAGATCCTTTATCCATTTTGGGTTTATTTTTGTGAGTGGTGTAAGAAAGTGGTCTAATTTCATTCTTCTACATGTTGCTGTCCAGCTCTCCCAACACCACCTTTGAAGAGGCTGTCTTTTTTTCAATTGGATACTCTCCTGTTTTGTCAAAGATTAATCGGTCATACACTTGTGGGTCCAGTTCTGGGCTCTCTATTCTATTCCATTGGTCCATGTGTCTGTTTTTGTGACAATACCATATTGTCTTGATGATGACAGCTTTGTAGTAGAGGCTAAAGTCTGGGATTGTGATTTTAAAAGTATCAGAAAGATTTCAAAGTTTTGTCTCCTGTACTTATCTTCTCCCTTTTAAAAGCAATCAATAAATTCTTCAGGTCTGCAGTTCATCAGAAGAAGAAAATCATTTAACTGATCACAAATTTTAGTCTAAATATAGTTAACCCAATTTAAATGGACAGTAACCAAATTCATTCAGGCTGTAAATTCTGTAAGGATATTATCAAAGAAGGATAGGAAAATCATTGCTTTAAAAATGCTGAATATTCACATGCATCTTAACGAGACTTGCATTTAGAGGAAGACAATTAAGAAAGAAACTTTTAAACAGGTTGGAACTCAATAAACACTTTTGAAACTTCTTTAAAAATGTAATTTGCTTTACAGCCAAGCTCTTCCCTCGAAGCTTCTCTATCGGTTCTTAACACAGCACATTCAGTGTAGTCAATGAGCCAGTTCCAAAGATATTTCAGGAACCTAGTTTGTGCTTAGGGGCAGCATTTTGGTAATTAGAACTTGTATTCTACACAAGTGGAACTTATTAGGGGGAGTACTTTAAGTGAGTTATGCAGGTAGGACTATTTGTACTTATTTTCTGAGCTGCCAATACGTTAATCTAGCATCTGGTGGGGAGGGGCAGTTTGCGCTGCTCTGCCTTTAAATTTATCTTTGTTTTTTCTCTTCTCATTGAATTTACGGTTCTTTACCTAAGTATACTGCTAATGTGTATACTTTCTGAGATAATATTTGCTTTCATTTTGAGAACCACATTGCATAGCCCGGTACAAATGCTGGGCTTTGTACATGGCACTGTTTAAAAAATATTTGTAGAACTGAATTAGCCTTCTGAATTTTATTACACTAAAGAAGCCATGGATATATGTTAATAGCATTATTTTAAATAACAAAATAAAGGCAAGAATAATAAGTACTAACATACTAGAGCACTTAAAATAAGCCAGTCACTATTTCAACCACTATCTATGCATTAACTAATCTTCATAACAAGCCAAGTAGTAGGTAGATTTGTTCTCCCTCACACAGCTAGGAATTGAAATGACAGGGGATTAAATAATTGATTTTTTGGTCATACAGAAAGTAGTAGGTAAATTCAAGATTCAAAATCCAATATTCTAGTTTCACATAATTTGTATATTCAAACAAATCTTAAATCTAAGAGGCATTTTTGCTTATGGTTAAAATGGAATCATTTGGAACAGATCAATGTTCACATAGATACCAACTATAAAAGTCAAATAAGACAAATACTTAATTCACTTAAAAGCATCAGAGACCTGCAGAAACAGGGAAGACCAGGCAGGCTAAGTTTCTGGGAAAAGAGGGAAACATGAAAGTGAACACTCATTGTGTGCAGTTGCTTTTTCCCTGGAGTATTTTTCTGGGGCTGGGCAAGAGGCAGAGAGGACAGAGCATGTCAGACAAGGACTGTGGCTCTGGGGTAAAGAAACCAGGGACTTCCATCAGTTAGGTGCAGCTAGCTGACACTTCAGACACCTCACACACATATATGGGTGGTCTCACATGCATAAAGATATGTGACAAAACCCAATGCATATGTAGCAAAATGAAAAAAAATCTATGAAAAAAAATCTCTGAAGTGGAGAACAGAAATTTCTACAGTCTTATAATGGGAAAGATATAAAGACCCAACAGCAGAAAAGACTCTGGTTTTAAAAAAACAAACAAATAAAACAAAGGTCCTGGTGTGAAAGCTCAGGAGGACCACACCTTTCAAAAAATGAGACAAATGAAAGTAACAGAGCTTTACCAAACTGGACCCTCAGCTCATTATTTGACTGGATTTAGAGTTCAGCTCACACTTGGTCCTTTCCTGAAAGAGGAAAGTCTGAGCCCTTTCTAGAGGAGGATAATTTCATCTGTGGCATCTAAAATTTCTAGCATTCAATAAAATTTTACTGGAATTGTTTTTAAAATTCTGTGTGTGTGTGGTTTTTTTTAATTTATTTTTGAGAGAGAGAGAGACAGCATGAGCAGGGGAGGGTCAGAGAGAGAGGGAGACACGGAATCTGAAGGCAGGCTCTAGGCTCTGAGTTAACAGCACAAAGACCCACACGAGGCTCGAACCCACAAATCACAAGATCATGATCTGAGCCAAAGCCGGATACTCAACCGGCCACCCAGGTGCCCCTGGAATTTTTTTTAAAAGGATCAAAAATCTAGAAGAAAAATCATCAATAGCAGTCCAAGAAGGTTTAGATAAAAGATTTTATTTGTATTTACCAGTTGTTGTTTTTTTAAGATCTATTTTTATTTTTTTTAGAGTTCACAAGAGCAGAGGAGAGGGGCAGATGGAGAGAGAGAGAGAGAGAGAGAGAGAGAGAGAATCTCAAGCAGGCTCTACACTATTTGGAGCCCAACATGAGGCTTGATCCCATGCCTCTGTGATCATGACCTGAGCTGAAATCAACAGTTGGACGCTCAACTGCGTGAGCTACTTAGGCGCCCTGAGACTAATTTTTAAAAAGAAATATGATTAATGTATTTTTAGAAAATAGAGAAAAATAGTGCTTGCTTCGGAGGCACATATACTAGAAAACAGAGAAAAATAGACTTTTTAAAAAGAAATCAATAATGGGCATTGAGGAGGACACTTGTTGGGATGAGCACTGGGTGTTGTATGTAAGTGATGAACCACGGGAATCTACCCCAAATACCAAGAACACATTTTACATGTTATATGCTAGCCAATTTGACAATAAGTTATATTTAAAAAGTAAAAAATAAAAAAATAAAAAGGAATCAAGTGTGTTTTCTAAAGTTGAAAATAAGATATCTGAATTTAGAAATGTAATGGGATTAATAAAAATTTAAGCAGATTAATAGAAATTATCCAAACTGAGTCCCAGAAGGAAAGCGGATAAAAAATACATAATAGACTTGGAGAAAACTGTGGCAAGGTCAAATATAACTGAAGTATTGGAAGAAGAGGAAGAAAATGGTACAGAAGAAATGTATGAAGAAATAAGGTCATAATTTTGCCCAACCTGATTTAAAAAAAAAAAAACCTCAAAAATGCAAGGAGTTCTACAAACTGAAATCATAATAAATACCAAAAAAAAAAAAAACCCACAAAACATTCCTCAGCATATAATAACAAAATGGTTACAAACAGAAATATCCTTAAGGGGGGGGGAACCATGTTAATGTGAAAAAAAGCAACAATGAGACTCTCAGATAGAAAGGCAGGTAGATAATTAAAATAGATAGATGATAGATAGATAGATGATAGATAGATAGATAAGAGATAATGATGATGATGATACGTAGGTAAGTATACAAAGATTTAGTGCCTTTATCAACCAATAAAACATTCTGTTCCTTATAAAATCTCAAAATGAGGGAATTCAAATTGATCCATAGAGCTTGTTAACTACTCTTATACCAGTTCCACAGACTCTTTTCCAATGACTTTTAGGTTGATAAAAATAACATCTGGAGTGAGTCAATTTCACATTTTTTATAGGAGTATGTAATTGAATTCCTAGTTGTGCCTTAAATCTATTACCTCACTAAGAACATATATTGCAGAGGATCTCCTTATTGAAATCATATTTCCCTCACTATACAGCATCCAACATAATATTTTTAATTCATACCATTTACATTTATTTAAATGATCCTTTAACGCTAGATCAATTGTTTTATAAATTCTTGCTTCGAGATATTTTAGGCACTGGAGCAGCAATAGCATGGACCTATTAAATGTGATTTCTTTAATGATAGATTCCATATTTTAAACAAGCAAGTATAAAATTATGCTACTGAGTTCCTTTAGAATACTTAAGTCATTGCATAAAAAATACATATAATTATATACATATAATTTTATATATTATATTATTATATATTTTCCCCAAGGTGATATCTTAAGTATATAAAGGACATTTAAAGAAAATGTAAATAAAATTATGAAGAGGGAAATAATGTAGTTCTATCTTAACAAAGGTGAAGATGCCAATATAAGGTCACTAGCAGCCACTACACAGAAATACCAAAGTACATTTGACAACTGAAATGACAAAATTTCTTAGAAAATCTGTAAATAAGTGAAATTGTTTTGCTAATGATGCAGTCAGCCAGGTCAAGGGTACAGATGGACCTTTTGTTAGATTTTAGCCAATTAGTTTAAAAGAAGAAAACAAAACTCAACTTACTGTTATAGCTTTTATTTTTATAAAACCTGCTTGGCTTTGGCTGTAATATATGACTGATTTTCCTTATGACATATCATTAAATTGTTTCTTCACTTTTAACAGAACCCAATAGTTTGGTTTTTTTATTTATGAAGATTCTACTGAAACTGCCTACCTGTCTCGATGCTTTGGAACTCAGGAGATATACTGCCTAAGTACAATATATACATATAATAAAAACATCAATTTGCACATCTATCTACAATTTTTGTCAGTTGTACCTCAGAAAAGCTGGGGGGGAAATATCTTAAAACTAATTGTTAAATAGTGCTCTAAATTGGGCTTTAAGTGAATGAAGAGACACAGTTTTGCTATAAGATATTATGAGGAATTTTTCACTTGTCAGGGAAAGTATCCTTCTCTACATAAACATAATATATATGAACATATAGGAATTGGGGAAATACAAATAAATATGTTTGGATAAAAAAAGTAGTATCTGTCAAAATTTTTTCCACATAATTCTCCATATGTTTTGGTTTATGGCTAGGGTTAGGTGGGAAAGTTATCTTTAAAGTTTTAGGTATCACTCAAGACCCAACATCTGGAGAGTAATTATTAAGACAATTTTTTCACAACTGCACATAAAGGAAAATTATACATTTAAAAACAATCACTTCATGTTATGTAACGTGAAGGTTGTTTTATTCTTAGATTTTGGGGAACAATCTATTTGTAAATAGAAAAAATATAATTGTGTGAATACTTAAAGGGAGTTCTGGAGAAAATTAAGATTTTTCATTTCCCAATTTGCTCTTTTTAAGTGTACAGATTTATATATTTCTAGAGATCCATCTTTACTTCTCTGTATATATTCTCTCCTAAGTTAGGCTCATTTTCAGGACCTCTAATTTCAGTCACTTGCAAATGGCAACTTATCTTTCGCTTTTACTATGCCAGTTGCTTACTTTGCACCTCCCTGTTCTGATATTTCAGACCCTAAAATCCAATATTTCAAAACAAAACAAATCTTAATATCTTCCCCCACAAAACCTGGTTCTCAGGCAACATTACTTTCTGAACAGTTGCACAAATATCTACCCATGTATGCAAAGGCCATCTCCTCCCGACCCCCAACTTTGTTCACACCCAGTACACCACCAAGAATTTCTGCACTGCCTCTTACAGACCTGTTGACTCACTAGAGTGAGTTATAAGGACAAAGACTGTGCCTACTTTTGGCTCACTGATAGATTCCCCAAATCTTATATAGTACCTAACCACAAAGAGGTACTTAATAAATATTTATTGAATGAATAAATAAGTATATATAGGTTTACTTTGGTCTACAATAGTCAGTGAAACTTATAATGTTTTATCGTTCAGGCTCAAGCAAGAAAAATAGACACTGGCATTTCGAGGGGGAGGGATATTGTTATACTGAATTAGTTACACAGTTGACAGAAAATCTGAGGCACTAACTAGGGACTAAAAGAAAGAGACTTTGAAGAGAGAAAGCTATTAACTCCTAGCCTGGAGGGACAAAGAGAGGAGAAAATGTTACATAAGAATAGCAGTTAGTGTCATAAGCAGCAGCTGGATGTGATGGGTGACTGAATCTCTATGTGCTGGAGCCATGAGAGGAAATGTAACCTTCTCCACAGATGATGACGGAGTCATGAAGAAAGGGACATACACCACACCATCTCCAGCAGATGCCTCCTACTACCCAAAGAGCCAGGAGTAACAGAGCACATGAACTTGGGACTGCACCCTCCATGTTTAATTATACACTCCTCTCCCTCCTCCTTTTCCTCCTCATCTTCCTCCTCCTCCTCCTCCTCCTCCCCCCAATGTATGTGCCTATGCATTACAACATAATAGAACAGAGTGAGGTAAGGATGAACTTAATATAAAATAGTCAAAAGACTGGCAGATTGTCTAAATCTATGAGAGTAAGACAATTAGCATTTTTATATGTTATATGTACTATATACTGTTATAGCACATATTTTGTATGCTATATGCAATATATTCTGTATTCTTACAATAAAGTAAGCTAAAGAACATGTTATATGGAGAATCATAATGAAGAGAAAATATATTTACATTACTGCACTAAAAAAATCCACATGTAAGTAGGTCTGTGTAGCTCAAACCTGGTCTACCATATTTCTCTAAGTATTTTAATTAATACTGAAGTCCATAATACATTTTTTCAAAAACAAAACAAGTAATCTTTCATACTAAGATCCATCAGACGACATGATGGTATCTAAAAGTTTTGCCTTTCACTTAGTTCATTTGATGGGATTCAAACTCCATACTTGGCAAGAGAAAGAAAGACAAATATTGTGTGGTATCACTTATAGGTGGAATCCAAAAAGTTATACACATAAAAACACAGAGAGTACAATGGTGATTATTACTAAGGGAATAGAGAGATATCAGATAAGGAATACAAACTTTCAATTATAAGATAAAGATAGTTCCTGGGATCTAATGTATAGTATGGTGAGTATAATTTAATAAACCTGTATTGTACATTTTAAATTTGCTAAGAGAGGGGCGCCTGGGTGGTTCAGTCAGGTGAGCATCAACCGTGGCTCAGGTCATGATCTCACGGTTCGTGGGTTCAAGCCCATGTGGGGCTCTGTTCTGACAGCTAGCTCAGAGCCTGGAGCCTGCTTCAGAGTCTGTGTCTCCCTCTCTCTCTGTCCCTCCCCCATCACACTCTGTCTGTCTCTGTCTCTCAAACATAAATAAATGTAAAAAAAATTAAAATAAAAAAATAAATAAATTCGCTAAGAGAGTAGATCATAAGTGTTCTCACCACACACACACATAACTAGATGAGATGATGGATATGTTAACTAAGTTGCCTGTGATAATCATTTCACTATGTGTACATATATCAAATGATCACGTACACCTTAAATATACATCATTTTTCTAGTCCATCACGCCTCCATAAAGGTGGGGAAAACTAAGATCTCTAACACTTTTGTAGAAAACATAATTTATAATTTTAAATTTATTTTATCATAAGACAATTAATTATTTAATTGAAACTTAATTGGAGGCAGCTACCTATATTACTAACAGAATCTGAGACTTTTCAATAACCTGCATAATAAGGCACATACTTCTGAGCATGGTACTAAGGGATAACCTGTCCTAGCCAAGTGTCTTGAACCTAGTAGGCGCTTTATAAAAAATACACTAACAGGAGCGCCTGGATGGCTCAGTCACTAGGTGTCCAAGTCTGGATTTCGACTCAGGCCACAATCTCACAGTTCGTAAGTTTGGGGCTCCATGATGACACTGTAGAGCTGACTTGGGATTTGATCTCTCTCTCTCTCTCTCTCTCTCTCTCTCTCTCTCTCTCTCTCTCTGTCTTTCTCACTCTCTCTCTCAAGACAAATAAATAAACTTAAGAAGATATGAAACCAAAAACAAAAGCAAGATACTGGCTCCACATTGAAAAATAGTAGAGGCTGATTCTAATTCTCTCTTCAGTCACCTTTAGTTCACTTTTCTTTTCACTAGAATGAATTCGAAGGCATTAACGTGAAGGGTATGACAATACATAAAGTCCTCTATGCAGCTGACAAAATATTTAGTGAGGCTTGAAGAAATTTACATTAAAAAGTAAACAAAGCTCACCTTAGTGATTAGCTGAATTCTCTAGCTATTGCAGAAAATGTAAGGTAGATCATTCAATGACTTATTCTTTTTATTCAATGATTCTATACTAGAAATGATTATCTAGCACCTTCCTACTAATCTAAAATTGGGGACTCCATGTTGCCTAGTCAGGAATAGACCTAACCTCAGATTTATATTTTTTTCATTAAAAGCACAAATGTCTCCACCTCTGTAGAAGACAGCAGGTCTTCAAAAGATTATCTCTATCCAAGCCAAAAGTTTCTTAGATCTCTGTTCCCACAACTCATTTCTTAATCACAGTTTGCAGGACAACATGGTATACATATTTCTTACGCATAGCAGCACATGGGTGATGTGAATGTCCTTACTTTGTCTCATAGTTTTATTGCTTTCTCCTCTTCTTACCTGATTATGTTGCAGAGTCCACTTGCGCATGTACCTTTTTCTCCTTGTATTTCTTTTGGTCCCCGTTACTCTGTTGATATTACACTCTGGTTATATCTACTTCTTTTCGTTCTGCACTGGATGGAGCATAACACAACGGCTTTGCAGGTCTAATTGTTTTTTTATATTTATTCATTTTTGAGAAAGAGAGCATGAGTGGGAAAGGGACAGAGACAGAAGGGGACAGAGGATCCCAAGTAGGCTGCACACTGACAGCAGTGAGCCCCATGCCAGGCTTAAACTTATAAACCATGAGATCATCACCTGAGCTGAAGTCAGATGTTCAACTGACTTAGCCACCCAGGTGTCACTTGACAAGTCTAATTTTTACTAGTTTCTCATTAAAGTCAGCAACCAACTAAGCTTGAATGGATCCTTAATGATATCCAGCAATCATACTTTCTCACTCTCTCATATCGGATGTGATTACTTAATGTCTCTCTTCACTCAAACCTCCAATCACTGCTTCTTAAAACAATAGCTCAATTTATGACCTTCCACCTACTCTACAGAGGAAAAAGAATCAGAGTTAAACTTCAGCAGACTACCATACTCATATCCAGCCCCCCAGTTTGCCTTTCTAACTGACACCAGAGGTGAACTATTCCTCCTCCTTCCTAATGTCAATCTCTCTGTGTTCACTACAGGATTTTGCAACTATGAAACAGAGGGGATACCACCATTTTTTGTTATATCATCAACCAAAGTATATTTAGCTATTCTATTTTAAATGGTTGCCTAAGATATCTGATATCAGAAGAGATATGGTTTTGCTGTATCCTTTCATCACTTTTAAGTTAGAATAATCACTTAAAGAATAAGTACACTTTCAGGATAAGTACACATGTTGAAAATCGAGCCCATCTAAACTCCTTTTTCAGGGGCGCCTGTGTGGCTCAGTTGGTTAAGCGTCTGACTTCAGGTCAGGTCATGATCTTGCGGTCCACTGAGTTCAAGCCTCGCATCAGGCTCTGTGCTGATGGCTCAGAGCCTGGAGCCCGTTTCATATTTTCTGTTTCCCTGTATCTTGCCCCTCCCCTACTCATGCTCTGTCCCTCTCAAAAATAAACATTAAAAAATTAAAAACAAAGGCTTTTAAAGGAATAATCACTTATAAATTCACTTTGATTTTAAATTAAGGGGAAAAGTATTTAAAAGGTAATGTCTGATGAACAGAAATAGGGTGTAATGCATATACAGAATCCTAACTCTGAACTCAGCAAAAACTAATAGTGAAAGTCTAACCACATCTGTCTGCCTACATAAAACCCCAGATTGTTTCTAGATGTATCTAAGTGGGTGAGAGGAACATCTACTTGAACCATACTTCAGTGGCTCATGATTATGATTCTCCTATCAATCCCCTGAAATTTGTACTAATAAAAATTTCATCAAATTAGAAAAAAAATGTATTTTTAAGATTCACAGAGAAAACTTGTGAAGTGATTCATAGAAATATAATGATATAAAAGCACACTTCCACACCTCAATCAATCTTTTTTGGATGGCATATAATCCAGATTCATTTGGGACCCAAGCAGTGTTGTGATTTCAATTTAACATTTCTTCACTTTTAGGAAATATGCAACTGGGATTCATACAAAATCAAACTCTCTGTCCATGAAATTCTTCAGAGTTTATCTTGCATGAGAAACTAGGAAATGTTCTATAAATATTCATAAGCTGGCAGTTACCCATAGTTGAGATATGTTTGAGGTATGAAAATAAAAGCTCATAGAAAAGTTTAACCTGATTATTTTAAAATTGAGGTAGGAACTTTTTTAAGGGCTCATGTATGACCAGTATGTTTATTTTAAACAGCTCCTTTTATTTTCTTGTTTTGCATGTGCTAGCCAGTATTAATGTAAAATGATTTCATATAATAGATGTTATTCCTTACTTTGAGGACTCTGCTATATTGGTAATTTTGCTTAGAGATTATCATAAATAGGAAAACTTTCTTTCTATATACCCTGTCAATACTTGGCAATACCTCCACATTGTGATCACTCTCATTTCTTTATGTGATGTCTGCCAATCTCTACTCTCAACCAAACTTCTGATTCACAATGTTTATTATTAACTTAGCAAACCAATTTTTCTGATTTATCAAAATAAATATTTATCAGTCTAACATAGGAATAATTCAGAAATTAAGCCTTTATATATTTTTTTTCTAATTTGAGAGAGAGAGAGCACACACAAGCAAGTGGGGGAGGGAGAGAGAGACAGAGAGAGAGAGAGAGAGAGAGAGAGAGAGAGAGAGAGAGAGAGAGAGAGAATCTTAAGCAGGCTCCCTGCCCAACATGGATCCCAATGTGGAGCTTGATCCCATGACCAGGAGACTACGACCCGAGCCAAAATCAAGAGTCAGACCTTTAACCGACTGAGTTAACCACCCAGGAACCCCAAGCCTCTATGATTTTTATGAATATATGCATATCAGGTGATTGATAGGACGATCATTTTAGTGAAAAGCCCTAGATGGTATTGCTATAATTATTATACATGGAGTACTGCAGGATCTCTGAGTTCCTTCCTAATGATTCAAATAAATTTATGCAAATAATACCCCAATTAAACTAGTAGTATAAAAAGGATTCTTATTAAATGGATTTTATAAAATCTACATCTAATTTAAACAAAACATATACAAAGAATCATATATTTAGACATTTTAAATATATAAAATAAAACAGGACAAATGTGTGTGCTTTCTATTACATAAAAGTTATCCTAAAGACAATTAATATTATCATTGGTATTCTCACTCTACAATGAACAGAGTCTCAGAATTACTTTTATAGCTTATATTAATAAAAGAGCTGGAATTTTGTTGCACAAGAAATAGTTTTTCATGGTAAAAAATTTTTAGATTCAGTATGCCTATGTCATTTTAATAAACCAAATTAGTAATGCTTTGGAGTGTAATGATTGAAAAATGGGACTACTTTTGCCTCACTAAATTTCTAGGAAAGGAAAATGACCTTGTCTTTATTAAAGTGGTCAAAATGAATGAGATCAAGTTTTTGCTATTTTTCATAACTGCACGTTTTAATATGATCCAGAAGCATCAGATCAATATTACAAATTTTGTTACCATTGTTACTAGAAATTAGATCTTTTATATATATTCTTCCATTTTTAACACAGTCACAACATACAGACTTAGCAATAATATTATAAATCCAGCTTATTTTTTTCACTGAGGAAAAATTCCATACAGACCATAGGTACATAACTCAAGGTATATAACAAAAGGTATGTAACTATATACGTTTAATAACTCTCCATACCAAGGTTTAGAAAATTGACATCACCCTGAAAGTGTTCATGTGCCTTTCAGTCAAACTCAAGCTTCATCAATTAACACTTTTCTGAGTTCTACCACTATAGATTAGATTTGCCCTATTTTGAACTTCATATAAATGGAATCATACACTATCTACTCTTTTCTCTCTGGTTATTCTCACTCAATAAAATGTTTGAGATACAATCAAGTTGTAACATGTGCTGGTAGTTGATTCCTTTTGAATTTGTACAGTGAAGAATTAAACTCTGGGTTTTGCCCTACTATTTAGAGATGAGACCTGGGCCCTTGGAATGCCACACCTGTTAGGAATATCTTTGTTTGCATGGGGGCTTTGGCTACCTGACAATCTGACAACATGAGCTTTTATTTGTGCAGTATCAGTTCTTTCTCCAGAGGCACCAGAGACTAAATGTATCAGCCAAACCTCTGTAGGGGCTACCGATAGGCAGAATGTGATGAATCCCCAGTAAAAACTCAGGGAATTAAGACTTGGGTGAACTTCCCTGTTTGACAATACTCTGTGCTTTATCACACACCATAACAGGAAAGTAAGGTACCTAGGACTATAGAAGGAGATAATAAGGGGCGCTCTGTGTTTGGTATCTTTCTTGGGCTCTGAATTTTTGTGCTTCTTCCCTTGACTAATTTTTTCAGCTTTATTGTGATATAATTGACAAAACTAAATTGTATACATTGAAGGGGTACAGTTTTACATTTTGATATTCATATACATTGTGAAATGGCCACCACAATCTGGTTAGTTAACATATCCTTGACAGATGGTCAATGAAAGGAGGAAAATAAAGCTCAGTTCTGTGTTCTACCATCTTGTCTCCAATGGGGTTCTCAAAGGTTGGCAGCATCCTTTGACCAAATAACATACCTTTTATCTGTTACTCTTCTTTATATACTTTGTTCATTCTGAATTCTGGAAGAAATACCCTCTTATTTTGAGTTAGAGGCATGAGTAGATTTCAGCCATCCTGGAGTTAGTATCTCTTATAATTTCCATAAACATTTTATTAAACTCTTCTCGCAGTTAAAGCATGCCATCTGTTTCCTCTCAAGGCACTGCCAGAGACAACACTCTTCATGTATCTATGAATTTTCAATTTTAGTCATGTTTTTGGGTTGTTTCTTTTTGGTGTCTCCCCCCTGAAAGATACACAAATTCTCACTTCTCTTTACTGTGTCTCTGGACTATTATATGCCTTGTAGTCATCCAAGATTCTTGACATAAATAGTAGAAATGAGCCAATGGTAGAAAGAAACCACCTACTCTTCCCATTTTGACCCTGATTTACATTCATCTCAGTGCTCTAATATTCACCTGGCCCTAATATTTCTGGATCATCCATCTGTATAGGGTTATTGCTTTTGCCAACACATAAACATTTCTTTGTTTAAGAAAAGGAAGTTTCAGGATGCCTGGATGCCTCAGTTAGTTGAGTGTCCAGCTCTTGATTTTGGCTCAGGTCATAATGTCACAGTTCCTGGGTTCAAGCCCCATGTCGGCCCCTGCACTGACAGAACAGAGCCTGCTTGGAATTCTCTCTCTCTCTCCTTCTCTCTCTGCCCCTCCTCTGCTTGCATTCTCTCCCAAAAAAATAAAAAAATACACTTTTTGAAAAAAGGCACTTTCTTCCTTTTCCAACCACTTGGAATTCCACTTACAGTTCCAGATTTTGCCATCTCATCCCTACACACTAAAGGTTCAGTCAGGTTTAATAATCAGCCCTCTTTTCTCACCATATGCACTCTTCCTTAGTGCTTATATTCATGTACACAAATTCAACTATTATCTCTTTGGATAACTTCCAAATATATAAGACCTACTTAATCTTTCCTCTTACTACTTTTTTAAGCTTTTACTTCCTCAACTATCCATATAAGATGTTCACTGTACAAATAATAAATCAATTCATGTTAAAGAACAAAGTTTGAGCCCTGGTATAAAATGAGCATCTGATTCATTGTAACTATTATTAGTAGCATTATTTGCAATGAACAGTGAGTATCTAAATTCCACCACACTCAAAACAAAACCCATTGTCTTCTTTTACGAATTTACTCTTCCAAGGTATTGGGCAGCAAATAAGTCGAAATTGTACACAAGCAGAAGTAACAGTCTTTAACTTTGACTTCACTGAAGCCAAAATATAGCTGAATGAACCTATTATTCTTTATAAAGATCTCTAGACCTCTATCAGGATGAAACAGATTCTGATGTCTCCCTTCCACCTGTTGGGTTGGGAGTGGATCTTCATGAAGTCCTTCTACCTAGAACTTCCTTCTCTAAGCTAATAGTGTGTGTGTGTGTGTGTGTGTGTGTGTGTGTGTGTGTGTGTGTGTATCCTTTGAAAACTAGCTCAAATCACTATCTTCCTCTGAGAAGTCATTAATGGTGTCCATAACTGGAACAAATCTTTATAAATTCACTTAACATTAAGTATTTCATTATAGACTGCCTCACAACCTACTTCCACTTATTATGGTTTAATGGTTATTCATGTAGAATCTGTCTCCTCCTCTTCTCTGTATGCTTTCTTAAATTACACATTAGGATCCATTAACCCAGAAATTATTAAATGTAAATACTCAAAAGATACTTGTTGAAATAAAATGTACTTTTTATCTAATTATACAGTTATTTATAGAGTGATTCTAGCATTAAAAAAAGAGAAGCTTTCATTATTTTCCCATACATGTATGTCATTTTTCAGTATAACCCTTTCTAAAGACAATTATAAGAACAGAGATCATTGTCATTGTCCTAGAAATATTCCTTAAATGGCTGTTCACAAAGCAGAGTTTATAGTTAATGACAATATAAATCTCTGTAAGAAATCGGATCATCTCTAACTCATCACATACATATACCCACCTATGTCTAAATATATCAATCCTTCAAATTTCAGTCAACAGGAAAAAAAATAAAGTTTCTCACAAGTTAGTGAATAATACTTTTTAAATATATTACTTATACAATTCTTAACAGATTCACCTGACAGAATGGTTTGCAAACAAAATCCCTTCACCTTTAATGTATCTTGGAGCTAGTCTATTTTATATGATTCATTACTTTGTTCTGTATTTAAAACAACTTACATGTGCTATTTTTCATCCTAAATGATTTAATATAGAGTTTTTGCTGTTAACTATATCTACCATATCTTTGCAGCCTAGTAAAGTCATACCCCACCAATTTCATAACTTCTCAAATTTTTATGCTTGTAATTAACACTCTGAAAATACATACAGATTGCATTTTTAATAGTTTATTCTCCTATCCAACCATTGATCTCAAAATATGGCACCTTTATTATATGAGCTATAATATAGATGGATTTTTCATAAATGGGAAATTAATAACTTTTGAGGAAACCAAAATATTACCTATCTTGGAGAATAATGCAGTTTCTTTAAATTTCCATTAATCAAAAAAAAAACATTTAATTTTTAGAAAGAACTGTAAGATAGCCTCTTATAATGTGCTTATAATGTATCAAGCCATCAAATTTGATAAAAGCCTTCATCAAAAATAGGTAAGCTATGGATGAAAACACCTAATATTTGCTAATAAATTATTGCTAAAAATAATATATTTCATATTAGTGTTTTATCAATAGCCTTTCCTAGTGGGTAACACTTCTTTCAACATGTTTACAATGCATACATTTATGTATTATAATTTTTTCCAAAAATTTATAATGTAGAAAATACTGAATCATTTCAAGACTGGTATAAAAATACATTGAGCAATTATCAAATTCTTGGCTAAATGCATGCTAAAACCCCTATATTTCTCTAAGAGCTCTGAATTCTAACATAGTTTTTAAAAAGCAGCCCCTCTTTATGCAATGATAATGTAAAGATAATCAAAAGATCACATCCATATATATTTTTTAATTATATGACTGAGTAGAAGTAAAGGTATACTCCAACTGGGCAGAGATTCAGTTAAATGATATTGAATTTCTACTTTATGATAAACAGTAAGAATAGAAAAATGAACCAAAAACTTGTGGAGCTGATATTCTAATGTGAGAGGTTGACATTAGATAACAGGTGCACAATAACATACAGTTTGAGATTTTAAGCAGCCATTAATATTGGCCCTTAAGCTCTTAGAAGTGTATGCACAGAAATCACAGAAATAATTTTCTTTAAGCTCAATTTTTCTACCAAACCCCGACTTATATCAAACTGCCCAAATTTCCATTTAAATGTCAAACAGACCTTCTTAGTGGACACATCTAAAACTAAGTTCTATATTCTAAAACTGTCTTACCAACAATGTTTTTATATCTCTGATGTACTGAATGCTTTACTTGCTGCCAAGATCCCTTATCAGCACAAGGCGCTCATTTCCTCAGATGCCAGGGGTGTTGGCTGCTTAGAGATCACAGCTGAATCATTATCCCCAAATTTCCTGATCTGAATAGAAAGGAACTGATGTGCCAAGGTTAAGCCCTATCTCCAATATAATTTGCATCCAATGAATATTTCATGCAGAGGTACAGAGGCCAAACCCTTTTGCCTGAACTTCAGACAACTCAAATGGTCCATATTATTTCTAGAGTACCTAGTAACATAAGCTAATTTTTCTGTTATAACTCAATCCTACTTTAACTTCTACTTCTGGTCCATCCTTCTTCCCTTATTTTTTACAGTAGTCTATATCCCACAATAAACCACCTGAATGAAATCTCCATTTCAGATTCTGTTTACTGGAGATTCTGACAGAAGAGAGTTGATGATCCTAAGTGTGGTCTAAGGAAACAACTCTAAAAGGGGATTTGGGAGCTGAACTACCAACTGAATGGAATAAAAATGTTACCACTGGTGGTAGACAGCATACTGACAGCCCCTGGCAAACTCTAGTGGTGTCATTGTTATACAGTTCACTGATGTAGAATAATCTTTGTAAAAGAGAATATAGTCCTGTATACAGCAGGCATTGGAGAAGGTAGACAAAATACTAATTATACAGAACAATATACACATTGGAAGAAAACGATTAAGAAATAAGGGTAATTAATCAGTAATTTGAGGTGAAGTGGGAAAACTAGAGTGCTTTCTTGGCATATGTAAAGAGATGCTCTTCTGAAAGGACAGATGAAATCGAGGATAAGGTACAGGATGTAATTAGAAGGGCAGCAGAGTTCCAAGGTTTAATTCTCCATCCCAGCCCTAACTGGAATATGAGAGTTGGGATGTATACATCCAGCTCATTGCACTTGAAAATCTGCAGAAGTGACCCAATTATCTTTCCTTGTTTAAAGATGAGGCAGAGGTCTCTTCCATGCAAGATGATACACACACCCATGAGGATTTACCCCTTCCTTCCTTCTTTGTCACTAGACCAATAACTACGGTTAGATGACAGTATATTCTGGGAGCACTGACATTCCCATGGTGAAAGAATTATATCCAGAAGGAGTATAGCAGTGGAAAACCCAGTGGACATCTGTGGAAAACAGAAGCTGGCTGCATACTTATGGAAATGGATTCTAAAAATGACGGACCTAGGGGAAAGGGACATAAAGTTGGCCAAAGGAAAGCTTATCAATATGGGAGCACTCTTTCATGATGCAGTGGTTCACTCGGTGGCAAGGACCTCAGAAAACAATGAAGCTAATATGCTTCTGCTAGTTTGGGGGCTTGGAAGCTGGAAAGTTGCTGAAAGTGATGTCCCTCCTTAAATGGGTTAGAAATGCCGAATAGCTGTGACAGATGGTAGAGAAAAGGATCAAAACCATCAGAAAAACGTGCATGCTAGTGCATACATACTTTGTAACTACTGAAAATGTCAGCCTATTATCTTCTGTGGGAGGGCACAGAATAGACATACAGCTGACCTTTGAGCAATGTGGGGTTTACAAGTGTCAAACACCTGCACTCAAATATTCATTAATAACGTTTGACTCCCAACAAACTTCACTATTAAACATGCTGTTGACTGGAAGCCTTGCCAATAATATAGTCAATTAACACATATTTTGTGTATGTATGCATTATAAATACTGTATTCTTGTAATAAATTAAGCGAGAGAAAAGAAAATGTTATTAAGTCATATGGAAAAGAAAATAGAGTTACAGTACTGCACTGAATTTATTGAAAAAAAAAATCCACACAGAAGTAGACCCATGCAGTTCAAACCTGCGTGTTTGTTCAAGGGTCAACTGTACTATTTTCCAAACCAATAAAGCCCTCCCCTACAGACAATAGCATCTCTGAAGGAGATGCTTTACTGAACTGATAGCACGACCATTGTAGGATTTTGAACTGAGAGAGACCAACTGGTAAGACTTAGCCTTTAAAGCATGACAGGCATATTGATGATAAAGAGTGGATACGTTTGAAGACAGCAGGCAGGCCTGACTTCAGAGAACTATGGAGACCATGAGTAGAACATAGGTCAAGACAGATGGGTACCCAACGTGTATATCACTACAGTACTAGTACTAGTACAGATATACACTACTATATAACAAAAAAAAGTCATGTATAAATAAAATTGTGATTTTTAAAGGAAGTTGTCCCAATAAAAAGTCAAGAAATGTCTCATTTTATTCACCAGTCTTCCTCCTACAAAAAATGAATAATAGCATATGCAATGGGCTATGACAAATTTAACCATTTAACCAAGCTACTTTGACAGATGTGGAATCTTTGCTAGAAAAAAAAATAAACAAAGACTCGGGTACATAGTATGGGGTCATTGATCTGGCAAATATTTTCTTTTTAACCCCTCAACAAGAATCAGAAGCAGTTTGCAACCACCAGGGATGGAAAAAATACTAGACATTTACAATCTTGTCTCAGCCTATGTTAAACCCTTCCGGACCCTGTCATAATATAGTCCAAAGGGACCTAAGCCACCTGGACATTCTGTAGCATATCACATTGACCATTTTATCAATGATAGAATGTTGATCAGATCCAATGAGCAAGCAATGGCAAGTAAATTGAAGGCTTACTAACACATATGTACTCTGAAAGATGGGAGATAAACACTATTAAGATTCAGCTCCCCCACATCAGCAGAATATTAGGAAATTTAGAAATCTTTATGATGCTGCAACATTACCTCCAATTGAAAGGATAGATTATTCTCTCTCATAACTGCCAGCACTTAAGGTGGAAGTCCAACACCTGATAGGTTTCTTGGGGTTTTGAAAGCATTGTATTCCTACTTGGTGATAGCTGTCCAACCATTCAGTGAACAACAAGAAAAGCTGTCATCCTTCAGAATGTTCTATAGCACGAGAGAGTTCCATAGCCCAGGACATAGTACATGTAATCCTGACACCTGGGTCACATGACTGGGCAAGATTTATGACACTAGAGGTACCTCTGGTGGGAAAAGGAGCTCTTTGGAATTTATGCCAAGCTTCAATAGGAGAATCACAAGCTGAGGAAAAATCTAAGTTCTTACACTGGCTTATGATATTTTGCATCATTGGTCCTCTGTCCTCTCTCTGACCTCATTTTCGGTTATTCCCCCAACACTACTCATTCCAGTCACGCTGGCCTCCTCTGTGCTGTTCCAGGAAGGCTCCCAAAATAGGGCGTTTGTTATTTCCCTGCTGCCTGGAAGGCTCTTCTCCCAGATGTCTGCATGACTAATTCTCTCACTTCCTTTAAATATTTGCTCCAAGTCACCTTGTTAATAAGGTCCATCTTGTATTGTAACCTGCTCCCTTCCTCCACCACGCCTCACACCATTGCTCTGAATCTCTATTATCCTCCACTGGTTTTCCTTTTTTAAAATAGCACAAGTTTCAACATCTTCGGTATTTTACTGATTATTTTTTATTTTTTATTTGTTTTCTGTCTCTCTTCACTGTTAAAACAGAAGGCAGAGATCTTTGTTTCATTCACTGATATGTCCCACGTGCCTTGAACAATTCCTGGCATAAAGTAGGTACTCAATACATTTTAAGGATAAATTGGGAGAAGAGAACAATCACCACTTTGACTACAATAGCCTTTGAAATGATAGCCTTTTACTTCAGGAGAATATTGAAGGTAAGGGTAAAAAAATAATACACGCATCTGAAAAATTCCTAAGGGCATCTGCTAACCAAAGCATAGAAAAACAATCCAAACCTGTGTGTGAGCAGAAATGTATACAGTTGGAACAACAATGATACACTAAGTTAACTGGTCTTCTGAAACCTCATTATCATCTAAAAAATTTCTTCTTTATCTACGGTACAACATGAAGATTATTGTTTATAGTGATGACTTAAGATTCTTAAAGGAAATGCTGCTAAAATACATTCCATGTGTACTCTTAAAAAGTCTGGGAAAGATAATGCAGGTATTCATTGCATTCACTTTATATTAAAAACAGTTTGGTAAAAAGTATAAATATTTAATTTCTCAGTTAAAATTTAGAAAATACTAATGTAGATTAGCACCTTTGTGTGTAATTGTAAATAAGAGATGCACAATGTCACACTGTGAAATCTCGATTATCAGCGTATAGTTTTTCCAGTCTGTGGGTCCTGTACCATGTGTTTCAAATCACAGAGCAACTGCTCTGCACTACACAGAACATTTCTGACTGTCAGATTCTGTCTCCATCTCTAACCTCTGCCTGTCCAGGTGTCCCCACATGTGTAGGTTACCACCTGCAAATTCTGGAATTGGCAGCAGTCTAAAACTAATTCAGACCCAGCAGAATCCATAGGAGATATTTCCATCCTGAGGCAATAACTTAATAAAAATCAGAAGTTAGTCCCAGTGGGGGCCTGAGATACAATCTAATACTATGGAATACAAACAGGGTCCTAAGTGGACAGTTCTCAGTACCAATGAAGGGTACAGAATTTTGGCTTGAAAGGCTAAATAGGACATCTCTGCTTTATTTCTTCTATTTCCTGTGCTTCCACTTGAGACTTTTTTATTCAACCAGAGTTTAATTTTTTTTAATTTAAAACAGTTCTAAGTTTTATTCTTTACAGATAAAGAACCAAAATTCCATAGTGGAGAGAGCCCCATGACTCAGGAAAAAATGGTTTTCAGTTTAATTCATGCATGAAACCATTTTTTTATACTACAGTCTAAGTATTGGAAAGGTTCTGTAAATTTTCCTGAGGTTCATAATACATAGCCAATGAAAGGAATGGAAAGTCTTTGGAATACATAATTTAAATATGCAAAATCAATGATGTTTCAGGTTGCAAAAACCAAAACCAAAAGGAGTAATGCAAAACCTGGAAGGTCAACATCAGGCTGCATTGCATTATGGGCTATTCTAAAACCTGTTATCATCACAGTTCTGAACTTTTCTTTAGAACTCCAACTGTCTCCTGGACCTCTCTTTTGAATATATAAGAGGATTCTCAAACTTTAATGCAACTTCCCCAAGAAAACTCTTATTTTTTTCATTTAAATTCATCTCCCTCTGGGGCACCTGGGTGCCTTAGCTGGGTAAGGGTGTAATTATTCAGCTCAAGTCATGATCTCACAGTTTGTGGGATCGAGCCCCACATCGAGCTCTGCACTAACAGTGCTGAGCTTGCTTGGGATTCTCTCTCCTCTCTCCTCTCTCCCCTCCCCTGTTCACTCTCTCTCTCTTAAAATAAGTAAATAAAATTAAATAAATTCATTTATTCATCATTCATTCATTTATTCATCTCTCCCAGCTCTGTAATTAACTATAGACCCAAAACTCAAGACAAATGTCTAGGGTTGATCCTAGATTCCCTGTTTTCTCAGTTCCCCCACTGACTACAGGAGCACACCCTGTCAATAATATCCCCAAACATCATCAGTATTTCTATTCTCCCCATTTTTACTTACCTACATCTAATTCCTAACCACCACCTTCCTACCACCAAACACTGCAGAGCCTTTACCAGCTATCACTGCCTTTATTCTGCTTCTTATTGTCACCTTTCTTTACTCTGTAATTAAAACTAAGTAACCAGTTACCCCCAATTACATCATCACTGGAATATACTCATCAATATTTGGAATTCATTAGTATTTATTTACATATTTAATGTTTGCCTGCTCGCATAATTTCCTGAAATAAAGGTTTCAGGGGCCATGCTTGCCTCATTCTCCCTTGCATCTGAAATACAGCTTAAAACATAATAGGCACTCAAAAACATTTTTTTTTACTAAAATAATAACAAAAATATCAAATTATATGATGTTATGACCTTGGCTTGATGTTTTTAAGTACTTATTTAGTAATTCTTTTGTAACCATGGTAAACCTATCTTAACATAACCAAGCTCACCAATCACAACATGAAATGGACAAGGTTTAAAATACTGCCAGATGGATTATCATTTGTTTTCAGCCAAACAGTGGCTAATTATGCAGACAGCAATAATTAATGCTATTTTGTTTAGAACAGAAAGATAATCTCTCTCAGTGACTGCCTTATCCATTGTTAAGTTTCCTTTTTTAGAAGGGACAAAACGTGGGGCAGGTAACATTGGTTCCATGTATATTTGCTGTAAGATCCCACACTTTTCGGTTATAATTTTGTCACTTTTAAAGTGTTTGTAATATATTATTTATTTTATTTTATTTAAAGAACACGTCTAATGATGCCTTGGGGACTTACTGCCAATATTGGCACTTGGCCCTAAGCCATAGCTATTTGGGGGAATATGTTCACAGTTAAGGGAAAATGAAGGTTAAAAATAGATTTTGTTTATGACTTAGAAAAATTCAATCTGCTACATTTTTAAAAGATTGTTTCATACAGTTGACCATACTGCTTTTAGAGGTTAAATCCCCTTCTCAAGCTCTCATAACTAGGGACTAACTTGGAACTGGAACTGAGGACCTTGATTAATTGATTAATCATCCACTTTATTTTAGGTGAAGTACCTCAGACTACAGAACACTGCAGACATTTATTGATCATTTATTGAACATCCACTATATTTTAAGCAAAGTACTGCAGACTACAGAACACTGCAGAAATACTGAAATTAACAGAACTTCTATAGATATATAAAATAAAGAAAAATACACTTTAAAGTTTGCTGTTACTGCTCTAACCGCTTACCCACACACCAACTCCCTGAATTTTGCATCTCACTTATTTGAAAGCATTTCTTTTCTAATGGCTCAATCTTCCTTTATTCCATCCCAGTGACTGCTTGGCAGGCAATAGCTCCATTTTCTAAGATATTTTCTTATATACTTTATATACGCTGTTATACTTACCATCTATGCCAAACCAGAAATTTAGACATTATAAATCCCATTTTTCAGGTGATGAAACAGATTTACACATGGTAAGGTCTATGTATAGGTTACTCTAGCTAGTATGAAGTGGAGCTAAGTTTTGATCTATCTCTACAGCTTATGCTTACATCCATTCAGTTATGGATTATTTTTCCTTAATCTTCAGTACTTGAATGTTTCTGATTTTTAATTTCATCCATGCTTTCAACCCTGAAATCCATATAGGAATTCTTGGTCTCTATATTTGCACTATTGTTTTTCAATCTATGTTTTCAAGTTTAATTACCTGTCTGACACATTTTTTCCCATCTATTACTACAGCCTTTCTCCCACCACCAAATAGCCTGTGACCAAGTGCTGCCAGTGACAGTTATCCACAAGATATTTTTGGGTGTACACAGATAAAATATGATTATAGTATTAATACATACAGAAAGTATAAAGGGAAATTATCAAAACACAGTTATTTTTACAATACATATAAACAACACAGTTCCACTAATAAAGCTAATTAAAATGAGGAATGAACACAGATGAAGGTTACCTTTCTGTCCCATAATAACCCACTGTTAACCATTTTATTGATACTATAATTGATCAAAAAAAAATAATAGTAAAATCACCTCTAATCTTCTTTTCCCTAATAGCTTTATCAGGTTGTACCTGGTCTTTCTGGACCCTTTAATTACGATAAACAAGCCCTGGCCAGCCTGTCCCCGACGTGGTCTTTCACACTTCGGAGAGTAACACAGATGGAGTTTTTGTTCATACCTCTATTTTCTTTTCAACTCATCCATGGTTTTAGGGTGAATCTCTTAAGGTTTGGCCTTCATGACTTTCTATGTAGTTTGATTTACTAGTTCTGGTAATATTTTTGCTGATAATTTTTCCTTCCCCTTGTTAGACCTTCTCCCTGGCTTCTGGAGAGGGTTTAAACCTGAACTTCTGACCTTTGGTGTGAATTCTCATCACTCATAGTCCCTGCTCTCCTGGGCGGAAGGAGGAAGATGGTTCCATTTCAGAATGGTGATATTTGCAGTGTGACTTAAGAATATTTTCTCTCACACTTTGAGGGCAATGGAAAGGATCCTCAGTCTTACAAATAACAAAGAGAAGGGGTTTCTTCATTTTAACACATTACGAACATAGTGACTTCTCATTAAAACAGTTGGCTCCTAGGGGCACCTGGGTGGCTCAGTTGGTTAAGCCTCCGACTTCGGCTTAGGTCAGATCTCATGTTCGTGGGTTTGAGCCCCTCGTCAGGCTCTGTGCTGACAGCTCAGAGCCTGGAGCCTGTTTCCGGTTCTGTGTCTCCTTCTCTCTCTGCCCCTCTCCCTCTCATGCTCTGTCTCTGTCTGTATCAAAAATAAATAAAACATTAAAAAAAATTTTTTAAACAGTTGGCTCCTTCTACTTGTTTTTGAATTAAACTAGTGCTCTCTGTCTTTAAATTTTAATGCATTCCTAAAATAGAATAAAAAATTAAATAGCTGTGACAACAAAAAACATATACTCACAGACTCCCTATGTGTAAATAAATACAGACTACTAAGTACAAAGAATATTCTTTTGAATGATCTCTTATGGCTCCATATTCATCAATCTAAGTAAAACGCCTTTAGAATTCAGTCAAGTCTGAAACTTCATATATTAAAAGCAAATAAACATATGACTTTCATCAATTTAAATTAATCTTGGGTCTTTCCAATTTTAGTTTGCCATTATTTAGGCACATAAAATCAGAGACAAACATAAATGTATTTACAATAACCAAATTATGAATAATGAAGAGGATAATTAAATTCCCCTTTTTAGAAAATGGTCAATAAAACATCAAACTGAAGACCCAGGTCATATTATTTTAATGACATTTATTTGAGATTTATCTTGAGTATGTCCAGTTTCACACCAAGTGGCTGGATAATTCAACAGCCCACCTGCAGAAGGTTCCTGGCCACATAAAACTCACAGCCAGGGCTCATTTCCTATTCACTTTTAGAAGCAATTTAAGCATTGATTTTAATGTTTAAAGGCAGCTTGAGTTCCAGATACCCAGATGCCTTATTTTTATGCTGCATTTTTATAAGAACACAGTCCGATTTATGGGTTCCTGTGAACAAGTTTCAAGTTTGATTTCTGGAGAAATAGACAGATAAAATTTGGGGGCCCAGGTGTATGTGTGTTTTTAAATGGTATCCTGTTAGTTTGAATTATCTTCTGGTAAAATTCAGAATCTCGATATTTGTTCAACAACCTGTACTTTATAGACACCTGCAACTTTTTTTTTTTTGGTTTTTTTTTTAATATAACACAATTTATTTTTTTAACATATGCAATTATTTTCCGTCATTTACAATACAGTAGTTACAATGACACTCCAAACAGAAAAGCAACGTAAAAAATCAAAACCCCCACTTCTATTTCCTGTAATTAGGCTTATACAGAAATTAATAGGTTAAGTACCAACTAGTTAATCACCTAATTTCACAG